>JANIJG010017462.1:147960-168969 GCA_024611175.1 Megaceryle torquata | reverse complement strand
ACCCTCTGGTTATCTAAAATGCCAACACCCTGCTCCTCAAGTGTTGGGCTATTACACCCAGGATTCTCACTGACAAGACCTGCTACACCCCCATCCCCTGTCATAGCTAGTTTAAAGCCTTGTCAATGGGTCCAGCTATCTTATGTGCAAGGGGTTTTATCCCTTTATGGGACAGATGAACTCCATCTGTTGCTATTAGACCCAGTGCTGAGAAAACTTCCCTGTGGTCAGAAAACCCAAAGTCCTGCTGGTGGCACCAGGCTTGAAGCCAAGAATTGATCAGATGGGTCCTCCTCAGCCTTTCTGGGTTGGTCCCTTCAACAAGGGGGATAGAAGAAAACACTACCTGTGCTTCTACTCTTGACCAGTTGACCTAAGGCCCTGAAGTCTCTCTTGACAGCCCTTAGTTTTCTTTTTTCGAGATCGTCACTACCTACCTGAAAAGTCAATAATGGATAATAGTCTGTGGGCTGTATGAGGGTTGGAAGCTTCCTTACCATATCCTTTACTTGGGTCCTGGGAAGACAGCAGACTTCCCTTAGAAGTGGGTCAGGTCTGCATATTGGGCCTTCTGTTTCCTTCAGAAGGGAGTCACCTATAACATGACTCTTCTCTTTTTTTTTTTTGTGGAAGATTTTTGGATGCTGGTCTTAGGCTTCCTTAATCTCAGGAATATTTCCAAGCCAGGTGATTCATCTTCCTCACTGGCTGGCTGCACTTGCAGGGCATTATACCTGTTCCGCAAGGGCACATGGGAGGTTGGGGGGATAACTGAGGCAACACTCCTGCCGCGCCGAGCAGAAACTTGTTGCAACTGCTCCCTGTCAAGGGGGTGGGGGGAGGTGGACAAGGCAGGAGTTTGCTTTCTACCTTGACCATGGACTTTCTGTTTTGTACAGTGCTGATGTGTCTCCCAATGAACCTGCTTCAGGGATGGTCCAGAGGCCCCCTGATCCCTCAGAACTTACATATTTATAAACATTAATGAGGTCACTCCTCAGTCTCCTCCAAGCTAGAGACCCAGCTCCCTCAGCCTTTCCTCATAAGGGAGATGTTCCACTCCCTTAATCATCTTTGTGGATCAGGATATAATTCCTGATTTAAGAAGTTCTTAACTACAAGAGTGCTGCTCAAGGAGAGGGAGCATAGGAAAAAGGAACGCTGAAAAATGCCTAAAAATTCTCTCTCTTCAGGGGATAATTATTATAGCAACCTAATACTTCCTCTGGCTAATGATCATAAACAAAATTAGTTCATTAGTGTTGTCTCGGTCATTTTTGGCTTAAAATTGTTGGATAACTGAATCAGCATTCACATGGATTGTCTCAAAGAACTAGTGGCGTTATCCATCAGTGACACACAATTTCCCATGTACAATGCATAGTAATAATGACAAATGTAGCTGCTGATGGAAACATCTGCTCTCTTCAAAGAATCACAGAATGTCTTTGTTGGAAGAGACCTTCAAGATCATCTAGTTCAACCTTCGACCCAACACTTCAAGCACACCACTAAACAATGTCGCTGAGCACCAGGTCCACACGCCATTTAAGTGCCTCCATGGATGGTGAATCCACCACTGCCCTGGGCAGACCATTCCAATGTTTGATAACCCTTTCAGTGAAGAAATGATTCCTAATATCCAGCCTAAACCTCCCCTGGCACAGCTTACATCCATTCGCTCTGGTCCTATCACAGGAAGAAGAGGCTGTCTCCCACTTTGCTGCAACCTCCTTTCAGGTAGTTGTAGAGAGCAATAAGGTCTCCCCTCAGCCTCCTCCAGACTAAACAACCCCAGCTCCCTCAGACGTTCCTCATAGGACTTGTGCTCTAGGCCCTTCATGAGCCTTGTTTCCCTTTTCTGGACACGCTCCAGCACTTCTATGTCCTTCTTATAGTGAGGGACCCAGAACTGAACGCAATATTCAAGGTATGGCCTCACCAGTGCCAAGTACAGGGGCACAATCACCTCCCTATTCCTGCTGGCCACAGTGTTTCTAATACAAGCCAGGATGCCATTGGCCTTCTTGCCCACTTTTGCGCACTGCCAACTCAATTCAGTCAACTATTGATCAAAACCTCCAGGTCCTTTTCCAACTTGCAGCTTTCCAACCACACATCCCCAAGTCTGTAGCTTGCCATGGGGTTGTTATGACCCAAGTGCAGGACCTGGCACTTGGCCTTGTTGAATCCCATGCAATTAACCTTGGCCCACTGATCTAACCTACCTAAGTCCTGCTGTAAATCATCCCTACCCTCTAGCAGATCAACTCACCCAGGTAGCTTATTGTGGAACATGTGCAAATTTATTGAGGGTACACTCAATCCCCTCATTAATCCCCTCAGATCATTAATAAAGATATTAAAGAGAACAGGCCCTAGAACTGAACCCTGGGGAACACCACCTGTGACTGGACACCAGCCAGATTTAGCTCCATTCACTAGAACTCTTTCAGCCTGGCCATCCTGTCAGTTTTTTATCCAGTGCAGAGTGTATTTATCCAAGCCTTGCACCATAAGTTTCTGAAGTAGAATGCTGTGGGAGATGGTGTCAAAGGCTTCACTAAAGTCCAGGTAGACAATGTCCACAGCTCTTCCCTCATCCACTAGGCAGGTCACCTTCTTGTAAAAGGAGATTAGGTTAGTTGGGCAGGATCTGCCTTTCATATACCCATGCTAACTGGGCTTGATCACCTGGTTGTCTCGTATGTGCTGTGTTATGTCACTCAAGATGACCTGCTCCATAACCTTCCGTGGCACCAAGGTCACACTGACAGGTCTGTATTTCCCAGGATCATCCTCTAGGCCCTTCTCGTAGATGGGCATGACATTTGCTAGCTTCCAGTCAACTCAGACTGGAGTCTCTGCCTGATACTTCTGAAGACGTTGCCTGGTGGGTATCTGGTATTAATCTTGCATCACATGTTAAACAGGAAACTCGGCTATATAGAGACAAAGCACAACTAATATAAAATCAGGAGTATAAGGAAAATGCAGTAAACTGGAAGACTATATGCTTTTCTCTGGGCAGCTGGACCCAACATGGACTTGAGCCTGAAAGTTTGGGCTCTGTAATGTGGCATCCCCAAAATGCTGGAGACTATGATGGTCCTAGTCAGGCACAGCCTACTGGAGGTAAATGACAAAAATGTAAAGCAAATTTTCATTCCATGCTTAAGAGAAAAGGATGCCTAAGTAGAAGCACAGCCAAAGTTATTCTTTTGCTGGTTCTTCCCATCTTATGCCTTAATTGTGTTCATTTTCTCTCTATGGCCTGTTGAGAATCTGGCAGATGTCTGACAATGAACAGTGATTACAGGAGCCTGTGACTACCAGATGATAGTGCAGACTGTATGAAGTCAACTGTGTAGGTGAAAAAAGTGTTTGGCTTACAGAGAAAACCCAGAGTGTTACATTAATTCCCCCAAAGAACAGATTCATGCTCTGTTGAGCTTTTGAGACCTTTCCTGAAAGCAGCAGATACTGGCTGCTGATCAAGATGCCTGCCTAATGGCTACATCTCTGATACTGAGACTGAAAAGGAGTTCATCACAGAACAGCATAAATGTAAAGAAGATCCATCACAATAGTTAATTGTACCTCTCACTCACCTACAAAGCATTGCTTTAAATCATCACAAAAGTCTTTCTTATAATTAAGAAAATATGGCAAGCCTGTTCTTCTCAATGGTATAGCAGTTAACAAAGCCAGAATGTGCTGATTCTACAAAACATTTTGTTTGGAGAAACACAGAAATTAATCCTCTACTTGCAAATTAGATGAGTATAGCTATTACACCTCTACCTTCTATATCTTTGTGAATACAAAGCACCAAATTGTGTTATTGGATTGAGGTGCTTGCTCACTTTATACTTAGAGTGAATGGTGAGTATACATCCCTTGATCTTTAAACACTTTAAAATCCCTTCAAATAGGTTTTAGGTTTTCCAGAGCTGTTTTTTTGACCATGAATGTTTAGGACAATTACTAACAATTTCAGCAGTTTTTTGCAAGTGAATTCAGCTCACTAATGCTGCCTGGCATATATAATGGAAGATAATTTAGCCATATGTTTCTGTCAGGACAGGTACTCCATCAGGGTAATTTGGAATCACTCCCCTGAAATTAATTGAACCATGTTGACACACACCCACTGAAGATACAAGACCTCACCTTTGTTTTTATGGCCCTCTCTCTGTACTAACTCTCTAATCATTTTGTGGCTTTCATCTGAAATGCCTCCAGTTTAACAATATATTCAGTTTGCTACATATTTGCTCAAGGTTATGTGAACACTGCCTTGTCTTTCCTGATGAGTGGGTTGCAAACCCAAAAATCCAAAATAATTTACATTTCATTTAATAGATACAATGCAAATGTACTGCTAGCATTTTGTGTGTTTTCACCCATAAATTACTTCTATAATTTATTAATATGAAGGTCCTGCTCACTTAAAACTAGGTCTCTGGTGTTTTTTCTTCTCAGCTTCTCACTTGCATGAGCTTTAAACCCAACCTCAATGTGAATTTCTTTCATCAAAGCAAAATCTGCCTTAAAACAGTACCCACTATCACTTTTCTGTGCCCAGCTTCTCATTCCTGCCTGGGCACCTATCCTTTCCCTTGTGTTCACACAGAGAGATTGAGAACCTTATTCTAGGAACAAGTGCCTGAAAAAAAAATAGTTCTCCCATCTGGTTCGTGAGTAGCTGCAGGCAGGGAAAGGGATGCTTAAGTTGGCATTGCTCCTGGAAAAAATGATGGTCATATTATGTTCTCACCAGTGTTTCTGAAGAAAATTTAGAGTGTAAGGCTGAGTATTTCAGATCTAATAACGAGTAGGCTTTTTGCTTGTCCCAGCCACTCCTTCCTTGAAAACTGAGTTAGCATTTTGGACTGTACAATAGCTAAAATCTCTAAATTAACAGTTGTGCCAATAGAAATTTCACATTTTAATCTCTTTTAATTAAATAATTATCTTTGAATAAAAAAAAATGTTCTTCTGAAGAAAGCATATGTCTTTCTTTATATTTTTTCCATAATAAGAAATCTTAAAAAAAAATAAAAGGATTAAAATTTTCTTTTAAAATATTTTAAAGGCATTTTTTGTTGTTTTCTAAAAAAATTCAAAACCACTCAAAAAATTCTCACCATCTCTAGATCTGAGAAGACTAAAGAATGAAATGCTTAATTACTACTATAATGGATATTCTTTCATTCTCTGAAAGGGAAGTAAGCTAACTTTGCAAATAAGATACAGTCTGTTTCCTGATATAATTAGGCTGCATATTCAGTTCCAGAAAAGCACTTTCTGTGTATTTTCAAGCAAGACACTTAAATCCAGAACTGCCAAGAAGGTTACCTGTTGCTACAACAACCACTGTAAAACCTGAGTCTGCACGTGGCACCTGCAATGTCCTACAGGACAGAAGAGATGGGTGGTTTGTAATGGGGGGGCTCACACTGAATACAATTCAGTGATCTATCACTGGATCCCTGCTCGTGGGAAATACAGAAGATACTAATGTGCTTCAAGCCTGTCCTACTACAGGACAAGTTCTTTGTTCCTCTCCTAAGCTGGTTTTTTTTTTTATTTTCTTTTTATGTTATGGACAATGTTTACTATATTTGCAAGGTTGTTTGAAATCTTTTCATTAAACCACTAGGCAAGGAGTTAATTCATGTTTCTGTGAAAGTTTTTACTTGTACTGTCTGGTATGAAAGGCACTCTGACTGTAATAGCACACGGATTCAAACGAAGTAAAATCATTCTATTTTCCTTGGGAAATTTATAACTTGAGCTGAAAAAAATTGTAAGCATTCTTATATCTCACATAACAAAAAAAAAGATTTTTTTTTTTAAAGGCTGCTTCTGTTCTAAAGGATTTTCTTATTTCTACCCCTCAAAGACTATAGTAAAGTTAAATATGGTTACTACATTTGGCCTAAGTTTTAATTTCTTTTTCATCAGTGGAAGTTTAGAAGACAGAAAGAGGAATCAACATCTTATTGCTGGCATATTGTTGTCAGCAGCATTACAGACATTTGGTGTTACAGCCAACAATGTTATACCAGTATCTTAATATCAGCTCTATTAGACTTCATATGCTATCTATACTCTATGAAATGAATATGATAAATGGGTTTATAAAAATAAAAGATATAATATTACTTAGAATAAAGTGTTCTATGAAAATGAGGGAAGTTTTTAAAGCAGTTCTGTAAATCCATTCTCTCAGACCTGAGAAAGCTGTAGGACAGTGAGAGCATCAGCCCACTGCACTCATTCTTGAGAGTATTTTTTCACATTTTGGGCAAATGCACAACAAGAATGACACATGCTATGGCTATAAAATATAATATTAGCTATCCATTATTCACGATGCAAATGCAAACCCAAAAAAGGAACTGTATTATTGAATTAAACAAACAAACAACACACAAACAAACAAAACCAAAACAAAACCAAAATCCACACCAAAAAAAAGCCAAACAACAACCAAAAAACAACCAACCAAAAAAACCCCAAAACAGACAAACAAAAAAAACAACCAACAAATCAAACAACCAACCAACCAAACAAAAAAAACAGAACACAAACCCACAACAACAAAAACCCCAAAATCTGTGGCAGCAGGACACTGTAGGTACCAAAGTTCACAGTGTCAAACAAGATTCCCTAAGCATATCATCAGTTACTTTCCATGACTGCAACTAGACAAAGATTAACAATCAAGGAGCTAACATCTATATATTTCAAGTGACGCATAGATAATTTTGTTTGCATTTTAAAGATAATGGGCAGTGCAGGAATGAATCAAATATTTTGTCCTTTATGACAGTATGCACAGAGTCTGGGATCTTTCACCTGAGGATAATGCTGATACCTCTGTCTTAAGAGCTCACTGTTTTTTGTTGCTTGCTCTGTATTCTTCCTGTCTTGGTATCACAGCTTCACAGGTGATACTGAAATGGCACCACTTCTCTCAAGGACACTTAAATTAAATATTGTCAGCTGCACAAAACCAAGTTAAATTACAAACCAATAACCTCTCCATTTGCAGTCAAAGCAATACTATCAGAATGCAGAACATACAACAAAAGGCAACCGAATCTGCTGAAGGTGCTATGGTGATGGCACGGTTTATCACCTACTAATTTGGCTTTAATGAGGATATTATAGCTGCTATCAAAAAGTAGAAAGGACAATACTTTTTTCTTTCTTAGGGCTGTAAGGCTTGGAACCACACACATCTTAACTCAATAGCCTTGAAATTAATCCAGGATTATTCAACTGCAAGGGAATTGTTAGAAGACTGGAAACAACATCCCGCACTCTGTCCTTTTTATTGTAACCTTCCTTATAGTATCATCTTGCAGTGAAACCTGAATATCCTAATGGGATTAAACATAAAAGAAAGTCAAGAAAAAAAGTCACTGGATTAGAATTTTAACTGAAGCCTTCTGTGAGAAAGACCACACCACTGTCAGTGACCTTTTTCTCCCCATGTGTGATCCCAGTTGTGCCTAGTCAAGTGTCCAAAGGAGACTCCATCACTTCACGCTGTATTTATCCTTTTGCTCCTAAAACAGGTGTCTTGTTACTAAGAGAACAAGTATTCATACCATTGATCAGTGTGCATTAACCTGCCCTGCAAGAGCACAGAATGTTCTCTGGTATGAAAAGCAGAATGTAATGATGCTATTTAAGACCTGAGTTTGTATTCATAAAAAACATCACTCTAAGAAAAAGGCAATAAACTGTTTTAGCAAATAGGGAAAAGGGGAAAAAAATGCAGGCTTTTGAGTGTTTTGGAATGCCATTTCTATCTCCAGCTCCAGCCTTTGTTTGTGTTTTAAATGCTCTCTCAGATAAGGTTGCCTTTAGCATATCTAAAAAAAAATATGTTGTTTTAGAATCTCATACTGTATCTTCACAGCCCTCATTAGATACCACAAGAATGCTTTTCATCTCATTTTTATTATATACTCCTTAAATCCTCCCTGGCTCTGAACAATTATATTAATTAGAGAGCAGTTATTCATAGATGAGCAGAAACCCAAGCTCAATCAAAAGAAACTTCTAAACACTTTTCATTTTTATCACTCTAGATCTCTTTGCCTTAAGAGTGCTTCAAGGATTCATACTCTGTTTCATAAATGCTATCATAAAACATTAACAACAGTGTAAGCTTGACTGTGGGAGGATGTGTATTCCTGTCCCTACACCCAGATACATGCCCCAGATTGGTCAACAATTTGGGAGTTTTCCTCACATCTTTCCAGACAGTGTGTTCTCCTAGTAATATAACCCCAGCTCAACCTATTGTTGATCTCCTTTTCATACTAACTCACACCTAAGGTGTCAGGCAAAGTGCTGTACATCAGAACTGAAATTTTATGTACTCTATGTGTTTATTCTTATTTGATTTACTACAGCAACTACTAAATCTACTGTTGAGGCAGCACAAAGAGCAAGAAGATGTTCCTTGACCTTTTGAGCTTGCAAGATAAGTGTAAGAGAAGAGACAAAGAATAGGTAGAAGGCCAGACAGCACCATAATCAGGTATTCAGATCAGCAGTCAGTAGACTATGACTACTGTATACATTTTCTCTGACCGTTCTAATTTACAGATTGAGATAATAACTGTCAACACACAATTTGCTATCAACATTTATAATCTCTTTGGCTCCTGTTTTAAGCCCTAGTGCTTATTCCTCCACAAGAAAAAAAAAAAACAAACCAAAACTCTCTCGATCTGCTCCATCACATAAAATGCTCTGCCTTCTCCCACCTTGGTCTCCCAAATTCTGCAACATATAAAAAAACCCCCCACAAAAACAAAACAAAACAAAACAAAACAAAAAAAAACCCAAACCAAAAACAAAACAGAGAAGGAAAATAAGTTTTATAAAATCAATATATTGATATGCATACTGATCTTCATAAAGAAGATAAATAAAGATAAGATTAAACATTTGACATGAACATGGATAACAGTTTCAACACTATGGTTTTGGAAATCCTGTTCCCTGTCTGTAGAATTAATTTGGATGAAATTTATTCCTCCCAGATTTATGAAAACTGCAGTCTGCCCACTGCATGGTACAGAGGGACAGGTTTCTCACAAACAAACATCAGCTCTCTGGTGGGTAAAGTTTTGGCTGACCAAAGTAAGGATTAATTAACCTGAAGCTCTCAAACACAGGGTAAGTGTAACAGATACTTATGCTGGAGTTGCTTTTTATATCCAAAACATCGTGCAAATGCTGCATTTGATACACTTACAGCATTTAGAATTCTGACTAATTTCATCAAAACTGACTCTCCATCAGCTTTGGCCCATGCGTCCTAATTTATACCACCAGATGAACAGAAAACAGTTAAATTCACTATTAATTTGCATAGCAAAAGAATATAGAGACAATACCTGCACAAAACCACACATCATATAGTCATCAAACAAAGGCAGACTAGGGCGGTCCTCTCGATAAATTGTGATTTTGTAGCTGCTCACAACCTGAGGGCTGGGCTGTGAATCATCTGTTACAAGAATGACGACTTTGTTCAGTCCAAGTCCAAGGGGGTAGTTAGCAATGCTGCAAGGCAAAACAGGAAAAAATGTTGAATAAACACTAAAGAAACCAAGTTTTATACTGCTTTATTTATGGAAGCTAAACTTCAGTTGCTCTTTGAAGCTTCTATTTCTAACATTTTCTTCCTCTTACAAAATACATATTATTTTAAAGAAAAAAAAAAACCCAGTGTAAAATAATATTTGCAACAATTTACAGTTCATCCAGGAAGACAAAATACTGACAGTGAAACAGCAAAAATGGCTTCAGTGGCAGTGGCAAAAATTCTGACATGAAATCTGTGAATAAAGCCACTAGAGACAGTAATTCCTGGCAGGTCTAAGTTCGTGGTGAAGTCAGCAGGGAGGCAAACAAGATCAGACATGTCAGCTAGCCACTAAAATTGTCCACTAGCCAAATGCAGTGAAATTCCAGACAAATGGCTCATAGTGACAGACAAGAGCAAAGCTGGACTGTGCTCTTCTTCCTTTTACAGGGAAAGAAGAGATGCTGAAAGACGCAGAGCCTGCACATCCAGGACTTTTCAGTGTAAAGGACATACTGCTCTTCTGTTTTCCTTTTACAAGGAAGAAATCTCGTAAGTTTTTCACATGTATCCATGTTGACTACCAAGGCAGTTCACAATAAAACACTAAAAAGTTGGGTGGAAGAATTTTTTGGGAGCTTCTTTTGAAATGATAAATTGAGACTAATTTCTTGTAATGGTTAAGGATTCTTCCTCCCAAGTGATTCATTGCCCTTGCTCCCCCTTTCAAACATTTAGTAATGGCTAGTATGAAAATAGGCCAGTTTTCTGGTTCTGAGGTACCTGACCCAGATAAACACTTCTTGTCCTTCCCAACATCCAAAACTAGTTTGTGCCCTAAATGTCTATTGGGATTGTCCCTGGCACAGGCTGCTGTCTTTGAGAGCTAGTTGGGAAAGCCAAAACTGTGTCAGGGATCATAACAGCAATTATACATTATGGATAATTGTGGGTCAGTGTTCAAACCCGATGTTTAATGATGACTTTACTCTCTCCCCTATCTTCCAGGTTTATACTTCTCTAAAAGATCAGAGAAGCTGAGACTCTTGCTTATGACAAGATGACCCACTTAGTGGATGAGGGAAAGGCTGTGGATGTTGTTTACCTGGACTTTACATTTGACACTCTTTTCCACAGAATTCTCCTGGAGAAACTGGCTACTCATGGCTTGGATGGGTGTACAGTTTGCTAGGTAAAAAATTGGATGGATGGATGAGCCCAAAGAATTATGGTGAATGGAGTTAAATTCAGCTGGTGGCTGGTCTCAGGAGGTGTTCCCCAGGGCTCAGTACTGGGGACAGTTGGGTTTAATATATTTTTGAATGATCTGGATAAGAGGATTGAACGCACCCTCACTAAGTTTGCAGATGGCACCAAGTTGGGAAGGACTGTTAATCTGCTTGAAGGTAGGGAGGCACTACTGAGTGATCTGGACAGGATGAATAGATAGGCAGATGACAATTCTGTGAGGTTCAATAAGGCCAAGTCCCCCTGCATTTGGGTCACAACAACCCCAGGCAACACTTCAGGCTTGGGGAAGAGCATTTGGAAAGCTGCCTGGCAGAAAAGGACCTGGATATGAGCCAGCAGTGTGCTCCTGTAGCCAAAAAGGCAAATGGCATCCTGGACTGCATCAGAAATATTGTGTCCCAGTAGAACTAGGGAACTCATTGTACCTCTGTACTTGGCACTGGTGAGGCACCTTGAATGTTGTGTTCAGTTTTGGGCCCCTCACTACAAGGACGTTGAGGTGCTGGAGCACGTCCAAAGAAGGGCAATGAAGCTGGTGAAGCGTCTAGAGCACAACTCTGAGGAGGAGCAGCTGAGGGAATGGGGATTGTTTTGTCTGGAGAAAAGGAGGCTCAGGGGAGACCTCTCTATAACTACCTGAAAGTAGGTTGTAAAAAAGTGGGTGTTGGTCTCTTCTCCCAAGTATCAAGCAATAGGACAAGAGGAAATGTCCTCAAGTCATGCCAGGGCAGGTTTAGATTGGAAGTTAAGAAAAATTTCTTGACCAAAAGGAGCATCAAGAATTGGAACAGACTACCTAGGGAAGTGGTTGAGCCATTGGAGGGTATGTAAAAGACGTGTTACTTAGTGACATGGTTTAATTGTGGACTTGGCAGTGGTAGATTAACAGTTCAACTTGACGAATTTAAGAATCTTAAGGACCTTTTCCAACCTAAATGATTCTATGATTCCATAGCTTTATGACAATCCCTTATAATATAATTCTGATTAAAATGGTTCCTTCTGAATGAGTAAACTTTAATTTACCTCTTCCTTTTATCCCAGCTGCCCTACTCCCTACTCTTACCCACATAAGCAGACTGTTGACTGAGGGACCAATCCCAGTGTAGCTTAGGCCACAGTGCAAAATCAAGGTCTGGATACGAAAGCTCAGAATCTTTGCACTCTACTGTGTGCAGTGTGATAATAGTCAATTACCACCCAGCTTTGATACTGTCAGTGACTTGAGAAGCTGGGACAGATACTAGCAACTACGTGCACTCTATAAGGCTAGGCTTAATTATGGCTCAAGAACATATTACCATTGCTTTCAAGACACTGACAAATAAATAAATTTCTGAGTGTTCAACTCCCTCAGACTTTCCTGTGACTAATCTATAGGCATTCTGTGCTTTTGGAAACACAAGCATTTCTGTAACATTCTGACATATTTCCAAAGTTAAGCACACTTTTTCATTTTTACATGCATATTTTGTTGCTCATACCTTGGCCCTTTCTTCTCATCAAGGTGTACTTGGTTTTGACAGTTAGAAGGTTCTGCTCCTATCTTCACTGTCACCATGTCGAATGGGACTTCTGCATAGTATTCTTTGATCTTTGAGTTAAACTGAGGATTCAAGTCCAGCTGTGGACTGGTGAAGATCTGCCTGATATGAGATAGGGTATCTTTATCTGTTCCAAGAAGGCATCAAAGAAAAAACTGTGAAATGTATGAACAGTTTTAAGTAACATGCAACTTCTGGCACATTGATAACATGTACAGTGGCAAGATTTTTAATGCCTGGTCACTCCAAGATTGATAATCCTGCTGCAAGGACTTAATGGAGTTTGTACTGGCACTTGAGAGAAATTATTTGACCCTGGAGGCATTTTAATCATTGAGTGCCCAGTGACTCTAGTCAGAGTCACAACATTCAAAGTCTGAGTAAGCCTTTGAAAATGCAAGGATTAGGTCTGGGAGATCCTGTCTCCAGTTGGTTAACTGAAACTTAAAGAAGAGTTAGGCCAAAATTCATAACCTACTTAGGTACCAGCCTGTGTACAGGGTTTATGTACATGTGTAATTGCCAATAAAAATCAAAATAATTTAGACATACTCTTACTGTTCATAAGAGCAAGTCACATGGAGATATCTAGACCCGTGGGGTCATTTGCAGTACAGCTGTAAGAATGTTTTATTAAAATTCCTAAATCAACAAATTCCAGCTCCTTCCCTGTGTGTGAAATCTCCACAATCAAATCCTATTTGCTCAAATGTATCCTTTATTTTGTAGTGTTTGCCAAATGATTCATGAGAATAATTATTTGCTGGCAACCCACTTATGACAAATACCTTAATCCAACCTATTGGATTCAGATTTACAGTATAATTACACATTCAAAACTTGCAGTCCACATATATTCTCTTGTATGTGTTTAAAACTGGGTACTTTAGAAAATACTCCAGACAGAAAACTCTTTTATTGTAATATCTGAAAAATCTTGGGGATTAAAACACAGCTTAAAAGGGTCATAAATGATGCAAGCAGTTCTATGTGGGCACTTTCTACCTCAAAATGTCTGCCTTGAGAAACAAATCAGGACAATTCCATCTCTCTCTTGCATGGATTAAAATGTAAAGAAAGTTATTCCAGCAGAATTTGTGCTATATTTGTAGTAGGATAGAGGCTTATATATTGACACACAGAAGGTATTAACAAAAATCCTACAAATGAGTATAAACAGTGCTCTAGATCCTGTATGCTTTACCTAGAGAAGTTATCTCACTACTAGCTTAAAAATGAGGAAGAACTTTCAAAATAAAATTAATTATGTTCAAAATAATTTATAATACAATACAAATGGTGATGTCAGTCAACTAGCCCAGGAGCATTTCTGGCCTTTGACTGACACAGAGGAGTTCCTGGAGGCACCATGAGATGAGTAACAGATGGGAAATGAGGCTCAATGGGTAGTAAAGCCTTTCTGCCACAGAGCCATTGTTTCACATTTACAAAGTGACCCCTCAGATAATGTGTCAATGAGGAAGGCAGCAGAAAGCATTGCTCCCAGCGAAGACAAATATACTTAAAAACTTTACATATCTTTAAATACACTTTAAATATTCCTAAAAGCAGATATTTTAGAAAAGAAAACCTCTTCATCTTTTAAGCAGTTCTTTAAAATTCCGCCATTGAGCTGAAGACTGGCCTTATACAAGACTGATTAAACTCTATACAAGTTTAGAGGCTATTCAACAAGAACAAATATATGCTAAAGTTCTTGGAAATAAGGGGCAAAAGTCTATTGATGTGTGGCAAGGGATCAATGAGTGCTGGAATACTCACATTAATATGCACGCATAGAAATGTTTAACTTTGTGCTTGAGGCTCATTTAACATAATAGTCCAATTATTCAGTGATTCATAAATGTTCTTGCTACTTAAAAATCCTTTTTTTTTTTACATTTAAAAGCCCACAGGCACACAATTCAATTAAAGATTATGCAGAAAACGAAGAAATTTGTTCAAGTAATATCTCTTCTTCCCCCTTAGTGGTCTAGAAAGACCCTGACTTACCATAACTGCATTGTCTTTCTTTAGTCTTACTGGAATAATGAAATGCTGAAAGACAAAGATAAACAATTAATAATTTTCTTACTTTAATCCTGAATCACAGTTCTATAGGAGAAGGAACTCTCAGTCTATTAATAATAAAAAATGCATTGTATTTTTATTCTTTTCAATGTGAGATCTTTGCTTTAGGCTCACAAATGCTACTTGTGGGCTCAGCAGAACAACCTATAAGGAAGAAATTGGCCTTTTATATGTAGTAAGTCAAGATCTTCCATCTGGAATGCAAAACAATGTAATATAAATAATACATGCTATCAGAAGTAGTACAAATATGAAAAACATACTGTATATAAAAGACCTTACTCTGATCCTTTACCTTCGTGATTCTCCCTGAAGTCAGAAGGAACATTCTGCTTAGAACTCACACTTTCTTGAGAAGAATTCCTGTCAATTCAATAGCAGACATGTTTGTCCATTAAAGGAAGGAACAGAAACCACTGAACATTAAAAAAAAAAAGGGCAATCCAGGGCACATGGTATTTTAATATTCTCCATAGAAAGATGAACCTTCTGCATTCATGTTCCCAGTATTAGCAATATTACCTGAATGAACATGATGGACAACTCCCATTCCATAATAAATGGGAGCATATAACAGGAAAAAAACAGACTTAGAAATAAAAACCAGATTTTAAACCATAGTTGAATTGCTGGGAAAAGGAAGAACAAAAAACAAGAACAAAATAACTCAAAACACATCTCTTAACTGTTTGTATGATGCTTTTTTTGTATATATTTGAGGCTAAAGTTAGACTTTGTTCAAAAAGAGTTAAGTGAAGGCTTGTGTCAAAGTGACTATCTGTACTGATGTTAGCATGAATTCATATAATGGATCATCTGTGTGTCTAGGTTTGTTTTCTAATTCCGAACAAATCAGATGAAAAACATCCAGAGAATATATAAAAATCCTCAGTGAAATAAGATGAGTCAGTTCATTAACAAGTTAGTGGCGTGCATATTGCTAACTCCGCAGATTTTGTCTTTCACTCAGCATTTTGGGACCATAGTAGGAGAAAAACTTCTCTCCAATCCATATATTGGATCTGTTGCTGATAAGACTTTTCTTCGCAGAGGTTCACTGGCATTTTTTTAAGCTTTCACATGTTTCCACCCAGTGTTTTCTGTAGAAGTTCTCATAAAGTAACTTTATCCCAGATACTGCTGTTCATTCAGTTTGGATTTTGAGACACTAAGTCATTGTGACAAGGAAGAGAGGTAACAATACTATTCTGTTCAATCAGCCATCACTACAGTTTCAACGGGAGCTGTTGAAAGCAATATTAAGGTCAACCATGATAAAGGGTAAACTGTCTAATAATGAAACAGAGATCTCTGAATTCTCTCAGTGAGATAAGGAAAGAATCATCCGATAGGTCCATATGTCTCTGTACATGTGTGAAAATAATTCTGAGCTTGCAGTGTCCAGACACCACCCTAATTTCATGCACATTCATGACCTCCTTTCAAAGGAGACATTTAACAAACTATTAGAGAGTTTGTTTTCCAAGTTATAAGTCACTTTGCACCCTTCTTTCTGCTTGCCTGTCAAAACCAGTTTTTAATTCACTGTTCATTTTTGATTGCCCAATCAAACCCTATTGTGAGGTCAAAACAAGATGTCTTAACTCCATAGAATTCCAGACTTTGGTTTAATTAGAGGACATCTCAGGAGTATGGCAGCCACCACCACGACAAGGCCCCGGCTCCTGGAGGAACAGCTGGACCTATAAGTCTCAAGTCTGAAAAGAGACTGTAGTTATTGTCAGTCAACAATAAAAGACATATAATAGCTCTATCTAATTACATCAGGGTATCAAGATGTAATATTTGGAAATGATATTACAGGAATATGCTCAGATTACTGTAGTTACAGGAAGGTACTCAAGATTACAGTGTGGCCAGGGGGACTAGGGAAGTGGTTGTCCCACTCTACTCCGCACTCGTGAGGCTGCACTTTGAGTATTGTTCAGTTTCACACCCCTCGCTATAAGAAAGACACTGGTGCTGGAATGCCAAAGAAAGGCAACAAAGCTGGTGAAGGGTCTAAAGCACAAGTGTTACAAAGACCATCTGAGAGAACTGGGATTGTTTAGTCTGGAGAAAAGGAGGCTTCGGGGAAACCTTATCCCTCTACAACTACCTGAAAGAAGGTTGTAGCGAGGTGGGGGTCAGTCTTTTTTACCTAGTAAGTGATGACAAGAGGAATTGTCCTCAAGTTGCACCAAGGCAGGTTCAGATTTGGTATCAGGAAAAATGTTGTGAACAAAAGGGCCATCAAGCACTGTAATGGGCTGCTCAGGGAAGTGGTGGAGTCACCACCCCTAGAGGTATTTATAAGATGTGTAGATGAAGTGCTTAGGGACATAGGTTATTGGTAGACTTGGCGGTGTTAGGTTAATGGTTGACAATCTTAAAGGTCCTTTCCAACTTTAATGATTCCATGATCCTATGGTTTATCTCTGCAGTAGACTAGGATTTTTAATCATCATCAGCATTAAATTTTCCCTTGTCCAAGCTCCTTGCAGTCAGCAGACTGAGGAACAATGCAGTTGTGAAGCTCTTCCTCAGACAGGGAGCATCTGAAATCCTGGGCTCTGAAGTTCTTGCCTTCACCGTTACTCAGAAAGGGACCTCCATCTGTATGACCAGCCCCTAATTTACTTAGTATCTTGGAGGAGCTATCGAGCACAGACGTGCACGTTGCCTACACATTTTGTAATTAAACTAATGACTGTAGTTTGTGTACCCTAGATGAATGCATGCTTGTCAATGTACCTTTTGAAAGACCCCCACTGTGTACATCACAGACTATTGACAGTGAATCTGTCCTTTAGGAATCTCTCTGATTTAGCAAATGAGAAAGCTAAAGTATTGACAGCAGCAATAGTAACATAGAACTGACAGTCTAAGCATTTGGAAATATAAACAATGAAGGATGTGTAAAAAGAGATAATATCTTTAATAATATTAAAATATAAAAAGGAAAATTTTTAATCACTTTTGGGGCCTCTAATAGGTGTGCTGGTTTTGGATGATTCAATTTTTGATGGGTCATAAAGAAAAAACTGACACCATATTTCACTATTCAGTAGAGTTATGAATTGTATTTTTTAGACGATGTTTTGTAGGTGTCTCTTGAAAATGGGCCACTGGAGGTAATTTTGTGAGATATGATCACTAGCAATTTCTCACTGATTTGGTTCTCCCATGCGACCCTGTTGTCTGACACAGCCAAACATACTTGCCATAGCACTTCACAATCCATATTCAAAAAGACAGTAATGACATATGCCTTAGTCATATCACAAGTTGTAACTGCATAGAGTTGAAAAACAGTGCCTAAACAAATGCAGAAAATTTATTTCAGAACACATGTTAAAGTAGTACCACTCCGTTGCTTTCAAATAACTTTGTCATATGCTATAGTAATACATCTGAGATCTTCATTCTCACATAGGCTTTAACCATTTCATTATAGTTTGAGATTATTTTCTGGAGTTCTTTTTGCTTCTCTTGTGGAAGAAATTCAGAGAGTTCACTAATATCATACAAGATTTCAATACTAGTCATGTTGGTTGAAATAAGTTAAGAAAAGTAGACCAGGAGACTTCTTCAAATCCTGTCTCCATCCTGTGCATTCATGATCAGTGAACAGAAAAACTGTACAAGACCTAAGTTAGAAGTCATTATTTTTCCCATATATTGTCTGGTTGGACAGCCAGCTGTGCGAATCACTGGATTTTGTGGATGAAAATACCAATTTTACATAGTCTGAGAAATAAGAACAACGGAACAACCTGGCCTTAACTGAAGAAATTCAGGAGAAGTGTTCTGATATACAAACTCATCAAAGCTAGGAATCTCAAAAAAGATTAATCAAAGCTCAAAGAAAATGCATACCTGAGTTATTTGGGGAGTAAGCTCTACTAAGCTCTTTCTTCCTTGCAATTAAATATAATTACATGCATATCTGACACATGCATCACCATCACATGCATGTAGCTATAGGAGAGGAAGCTTATGATTTAGCAATGTCAAAAGACATGGTTTTATATACAGTGAATGAACAGAATGGCATTATTAGCTTAGCAGTAACAGGAAAATACAGTGCAAAGAATCAGATTGGCCTATGCCCTGGAGAAAGGTCATGGTACTTCTACATATTTATACACATACAATAATGCTCAGCTTAAAAGAAAAAAAAAAGGAGCCAAGGGGCTTGCTCAAAGTGAGTGAGTGGCACAGCTTAGATTAGAACAGAAAGCTGCTAAAGGTTGGTATGCTTTGATATGCAAACCTAAATATTTTGGCAAACGGGCAAGAGCTTACAAATGAATGCAAGCAGCTGCATCTCTGAGTTACTGTTCATGGAGTGGCTGTCAGTAACAACAATAATACTTAGCACATTCATGGAACTGTGTATTTTCAAAACACTAATAAACAGTTACCTAGCATAGTGGTAAGGTATGAGCTCCACTTTATAGCTAAATAAAGATACAGGTGACTATTGATGTAATGAAAGCCACACCCAATTCAAGGAACAAAATTAAAACTTAAGAAATCTTACAGATGTCTAAAATAATCACTATGGCATCCTCCAAGCAAAATGTACAAAATAATGCCATTTGTACATTTAACTTGAGACTTGGTGGAATGGAGCACACACATTGTCTGATGTGCCTCAGTTCCCAAGCCCTTTTATTCAAAATCATCTATGCCTGTAGTCAGTAAAACAGTATGGCATACATGTATATAAAATGTCATTAGCCAAGAAGTAATGAGCACAGAAAATAAGTTTTAACAAATTTTATACTCAACATACAGTATACCACAACTTTTCTCTTTCCCTCCATTCATTCTTTCCTCCCTCTTTTCTTCCTTCTCCCCTCCCTCCCTCCCTCCTTCTTCATGCAAGTTAAAATTTCTTGTCAGAATCTCAATGGATCTAACTTTGTAATTACAATATTTTACCTGCTTTTCAAAAAGAGTTAAAATGAGGTTCTCTGGAGTGTTGTGCTCTTTAATCTGTCTCTTGTTGGGCAGAAAATTTAGAGCCATTCAAAATTATTAGTCCTTTTTTGGAAAAATCTTCACCTGAAATTTTATATTTTCTTTACAGCTTTGCTTTTAATTAGTGAATAAATTAAAACACAGTCTTAACTTTGGTAATACAAATTTTGAGTTGACAGTTGTTCAGAAACAGCCTACCTAATTTACTTCATATTTCTTAGAAAAAAAATTGGCTGTAGCTCCAATTAATTTTTTAAACCAGAGTCCTCTGTATTAGAAAGAGAAGCAAAGCAACAAAACTGTACTATCCAGTAAACAAACTAACTACATCTGTACTGGCAAAATGGTTGACAATGCTCCATGATGGGATGATGGACCATCATCTCAAATACTGTAAGCCCACCTACCTCTACTGGAGGATTAAGTTTTAATGCTCTGCATAAGTTTTATGACATATTGCAATTAATATAATTTGAGAAACTACCCTCATATAATATATAGAGATATACCATATCATATATAGCTATATATCATATAATACCTATCTTACCATTCTGAAAGTTTTGTATGTGCTTCTTTAGTCATGAACTGGAATTGTTCAAGCAAACTGGAAAGCAACCAATGCACAGTCAGGACTGAACCAAGCCGCCTCATTGGGTCTACCATGTGATAAAGGTCACGCAGTAAAGTTTGAGTCTTGGGTGCAGCAGAAGGGAAAAGCTGAGAAGAGAGATACTGATTAGAGACTACACGTTATAATAGCTGTAAAATGTAAACACGTGAGAATTTATCAGAAGACAGTGCATATAGCCTATGGATGTATATATATATTCGTGCTCTTTCCCACATGTGTAGAAAACGCCTGTCTTGCTCAGCTTTAAAAATCAGGATTACTGGCACTGACATGGAAGTCTAACTCTTTTGCCTCTAATTCAAATTTCAGATCTATTCAACTCAGTCCTTCTTCAGAATTCCTCATCAATCTCCAACCCTGATACTTATCCAGTAGGTCTAGAAGGAATCCTGATATCATGCAGGCTCTCTGAACAACAGATCCACTTGCAGATCTTTTATTTCCCTGATACTTGTCATTTCCCTCATTAACTGCTATGTCTATTCACAGACACTGATTGTTATTCCTCCACCTCTATTCTTCTCCAAAAAATGGACTCACTTATGTGTGAAGAAGAAGACATATTGCATATTCCACCTGCTCTTTTTTGCCACATTTTTCATCTTTATCTATCCTCTGGTCATGATCTCAGTACTGTCTCCAGTTTTTCCATTCACACCTGCTTTGTTTCATTATCATTCTATTTTATAAGTAACTCATTAGTAATTTATATAATTTTCTTCCTTTTCCTTTAATTCTATTGTCTGCTCTCTGTTTCTTCTTCAGCTGTCCTTTTCAATGAATCCTCAACTCAAATTCTCTGTTCCTTTCCTTTCCTTTCCTTTCCTTTCCTTTCCTTTCCTTTCCTTTCCTTTCCTTTCCTTTCCTTTCCTTTCCTT
>JANIJG010017462.1:109827-147860 GCA_024611175.1 Megaceryle torquata | reverse complement strand
TTTCCTTTCATTTACTTTCCTTTCCTTTCCTTTCCTTTCCTTTCCTTTCCTTTCCTTTCCTTTCCTTTCCCTTCCCTTCCCTTCCCTTCCTTCCTTCCTTCCTTCCTAAACTACTAAAATAATCCAAAATACAATCAGCAATACAATAACCTTTATCTCTCTGCTTCCAGTCCATCGAGTCTGACACATGTGCCCAAGAGAGCAAATGGTAATAAAGGGAAAATATTAAGAGATTTACATAAAAAAATATCCAATACAACAAAATCCTGTTTATTTTACCAGTTCAAATTGTCCAAGACTCTTCAGTTCTTTTATGAAAGTAATCATTGAATTTATCTCTTCTAAAGACAAACATTGCTCATCTTCTCTGTGGTAAGTTCCATCCTGTGAAGGAAAGGGCAGCATATTCTGGTGAAATCACATGGAAAGCAATGTGCTTTCATTAGACCTCAATCACTTTGGTGATCAAATGAACAAGTTACATCAGCTCTCAACTTGCTCTAACCTCATCCACAGTGATGTCAAGCCAGCTCTTCCCATTTCTCACTCTAAAATAAAATAGATTGTGCATTAGGTTTGTGTAGAGAAGTAGAAACTACCATGGGAAGAGACTGCTTAAAGTATACACAATGAAGTGGACAATTTGAAACATGGTCTGATCTCCTATGGAACACAGTCTTAGATAATCATATCATGCATGTGCATATGTCTGCGTCTTCCTACTTTATGCTGTTATAAATTTAGGATCCATGAGCCCGTTTTAGTCACAGCTGAGAGGCAGAAGTCACGTGGATAATTTAGCCCTTGTAAGTCTGGCAAGCAGAGGACTCCTCAGAGATGCACCCTTAAAAGTGTCCAGACTGGGAGAAATATTGCTAAAGGAGATCCTGGCTCGTCAGAAATAGTTTTCACTAGTGATGCAAACTTTATACAGATCTAATAAATTAAAAAAATTGACATCGGGTCTTGCATTCAGAATAAGACAAATGAAGTCTTAGGAAACAAAATTTGATTCCGATGTTCACAAGTCTACTTGTCTGAGTTAATTGATCCTAGGTTTATAAAAACACATAAACCTGTATATTAAATAAGATCACTTAAAGAAATGGTAAGGAAATTACTTTGTTAAAGTTTTAATTATATCTTTAAAGTACTATACTTTTGGGAATTATGTAAATTGAGAGTGAAAATTTAGAAAAGAAAATTTGATTGTTCAATATAATTACAGCTTTATTCCTCAGAATGCAGTAATAGATAGTTTTGATTAAATAAATCCTTCATTCTATAAGCTGGCATCAACAATTTCAGAAAGGCATATAATTTGGAATGAATATTTTCAGTTAATAACAAGAAAAAGGTGGAATGAATTACCTTGCTCACAGCTGATCCATATATTTTTTGTAAAACTTCTATGAAATTGGATGTTGAGGATTTATTAGATAAAAGAAATTTAAAAGTATCTTCAAAAAGAAATTCTTTGAAAGTTTGGTCCTGAATATTTGAATCATTTTCATCTTGAAAGTCAAAGTTTTCATGCACCTTTTTAAAAACAATAAAAGAATTTATAGTTGGAATATCACGTCCTGTCTTCGCATGACCACAAATACCAAACTAAACATTTTAAAAGTCATAATAATACTAATAAAACAGCCAGGATTATAGTATTACAAATTCTGTATCACATTTTGTTGCTGTTGTTTGTTTGGCTTGGAAGACACCTTAAAGATCGTCTAGTTCCAATCTCCCTGCTGTGGGCAAGGACAACTCCGACTAGACCAGGTTGCTTAAGGCACTGTCCATCATAGCTTTGAACAATTCCAGGGATGAGGCATCTACAACTTCCCTGGGCAATGTGTTCCAGTGTCTCACCAAGCTCACAGTAAATAGTATTTTTCTTATATCTAGTCTAAATCTGCCCTCTTTCAAATTAAAACCTTTACCCCTCTTCCTATCACTACACTACCTGATAAAAAGTCCCCCCCACTTCTTTACTGTAGGCCCCCTTTAGGTACTGGAAAGCTACTATAAGGTCTCCCTGGAGCCTTCTCTTCTCCAGGTTGAACAATTACAACTCTCTTAGCCAGTCCTCATAGGAGAGGCGCTCCAGCCTCCTGTTCATCTTCATGGCTCTCCTCTGGTCTTGCTCAAGCAGGTCTGTGTCTTTCTTATGTTGAGCGCCCCAGAGTTGGACACACTACTCTAGGTGGGGTCTCATGAGAGTGGTGTAGAGGTGGAGAATCACCTCCCTTGACCAGTTGCTGGCCATGCTTTTGATGCAGACAAGGATGTAATTAGCTTTCTGGGCAGTGAGCGCACATTGCTGGCTCACACTCAGTTTTTATCCACTGACACCCCCAAGTCCTTCACCACAGGGCTGCTTTCAATCCCTTCATCCCCCAGACTTTATTAATACTGAGGATTGCCCTGACCCAGGTGCAGGACTTTGCACTTGTCCTTGTTGAACTTCATGAGGTTCACACAGACCCACCTATCAAGCCTGTCAAAGTCTGTCTGGATGGCATCCTTCCCCTCCAGCTTGTCGACAGTACCACAAAGCTTGGTGTCATCCGCAAACAACTTGGGGTCAGATTTTCTGTCAGAACTACACACTGTAGTCTGTCAGAACTACACACCACAATGTTTGCTGCCCTCCAGTGGACAAAGTGCCATATTGCAGTCTCATGTCAGAGGGGATTTTTTTCTCATGTGTTCGATTTGAAATGTGATTAAAAAATTAAAATGGTACTTTATATGTTACCATGACTCTTGAAAAAGTCAGGTATTTAGGAGTTACTACAGTATACTTTTTACAATATATGAAGACAATGAATGAACTCATGTTTATAAAATATTAATAAATCAGTATTTTAGCATAGACACAAAAATTACTTCAAGCTGCATGGGGTGTGTGTCTATTCCGGTTTCCAAGGGATACTATTCAAAGTCAAATGTCATGGTAGTTATCAACCATTATTTTTTAAAGTAATTTGTATTTTCATGAGAAACTATTAAACACTACTGTACATTTATGGATTATGGCTGGTGGTTGAGACTACTGTACAGGCAGGTAAACATGATGATTTATGTTTAGTTTTTTAAGCAACTCCTGGGAGAATTTTTTTACAGCTTAGCA
Source organism: Megaceryle torquata (assembly GCA_024611175.1). Lineage (NCBI taxonomy): Eukaryota > Metazoa > Chordata > Aves > Coraciiformes > Cerylidae > Megaceryle > Megaceryle torquata. The sequence goes on along the minus strand of JANIJG010017462.1, from coordinate 144,727 downwards.
TACAATTATTAAATTGTTACACTATCACATATCTTATGCTAGCTAAGTCTTGTCAGACTAATTCAGGATATTGTCTTCATAGATTTTTTTAAATTGTGCAAACTTCCATAAGTCCATTTTTCTGTTGTGTTTAAAGGATTTTTTTTCTTTTTGTGAAGGATGGAGAGATTGACCTCACTGCATTTACTAGAAGCTCAAACAGATTTTAAATAAGAATGAGCTTTAAAAGTCTTCTCCTGTAATTGCCCAAGATATATTTGCTAATTTTATTTTCCTTTTGTGTATCATAAATATGGACAAAGATTTTACATATCTAGATATGTACTTATATATACTGCAATTATATTCTCATTGCAATTACTGAGACACAGTGGGATAGCTCACATCACTGGAACCTTGTCATGGTCAGTTATTTACTTTTTAGGAAAGATCAACCAGCAAGGCAAGCCGGTGGACTTGCTCTTTATGTGCATGAGCAACTGGACTGCATTAAGCTCTTTCTGGGGATGGGGATGAAGAACATGTTGAAAGCTTATGGGTGAGAATTAAGGAGCAGGCAAATACAGGTGAAACTGTTGTGGGTGTCTACTACAGACCACCAAACCAGGAAGATGATGTTGATGAGGCTTTCTACAAGCAGTTGGAAGTAACCTCAAGATCACATGCCCTGGTGATCATGAGTGACTTCAATCACCCTGATATTTGTTGGAAAGTCTGCACAGCAAGGCATACTCCATTCAGAAGGCTCTTGCAATGCATCAATGAGAACTTCCTGATGCAAGTGTAGGAACTGCCAGCAAGGAAGGGTGTGCTGCTGGACCTTGTATTAATGAACAAAGAAGGTCTGGTAGTGCGTGTGAAGCCTGGGAACAGCCTTGGCAGTAGTGATCATGGCATGATAGAGTTTAGCATCATACAAGGAAGAAGCAAGGCAATAAATAAGATTGCAACCCTGGACTTCAGGGGGGTTAATTCAGTCCTCTTCAAAGACCTACTTGGGGGAATCCCTTGGGCTAAGACTCTAGAAGGTAAGAGGGGCCAAGAGAGCTGGTTGATATTCAAACATCACTTCCTCCAAGCTCAAGACAGGTGCATTTCTTTGAGTAAAAAAAAAAGGCAAGAAGGAAAATGCTGATAATAACAGACTAGTCAGCCTTCCCTCCATCCCTGGAAAGGTAATGGAACATCTAATTCTGGAGATCATATCCCGGCACATGGAAGAAAAGAAGGTTATCAAGGGTAGCCAGCATGGATTTACTAAAAGGAGGACATGTCTGACTAATCTGTTATCCTTCTATGACGATGTGGTTGAATGGGTAGATGCAGGGAGAGCAGTGGATGTTGTCTACCTAGAGCTCGGAGGGTTGTGTTGAGTGGTGCAGAGTCTAGCTGGTGACCTGTAAGTAGTGGTGTTCCCCAGGGTTCTGGGTCCAGTCTTATTCAACATCTTCACCAATACCTGGATGAAAGGACAGAGTGTACCCTCAGTAAGTTTGCTGATGACACTAAACTAGGAGGAGTAGCTGATGCACCAGAAGACTGTGCTGCCATCCAGTGACATCTGGACAGACTGGAGAACTGGGCAAAGGCAAACCTAATGAAGTTTAACAAGGATAAGTGTAGAGTCCCACACATGAGGAGGAACAACATCATATACTGGTACAGGTTAGGGGTAGACCTGCTGGAAAGCAGCTCCACTGAGAGGAACCTTGGTGTCCTGGTGGACATTAAGCTATCCATGGAACAGCAATGTGCCCTTGTGGCCAGGAAGGCCAAGGGTATCCTGGGGTGCATAGAGTGCGTCCAGCAGGTTGAGAGAGGTTCTCCTTCCCCTCTACTCTCCACTAGTGAGACCACATCTGCAGTACTGTGTTCAGTTCTGGTCTCCCCAGTTCAAGAGGGACAGGGAAATACTAGAGAGAGTCCAACACAGAGCTACAAGGATAATGAAGGGACTGGAACATCTCTCTATGATGAAAGGCTGAGAGACCTGGGGCTGTTTAGTCTGGAAAAGGCTGAGAGGGGATCTTATTAAATTTTACAAATATCTGAAGGATGGGTGTCAAGCAGAAGGGGCCAGTTTCTTTTCAGTTGTGCCCTGTGATAGGACAAGCAGTAATGGTCACAAACTGGAGCACAGGAAGTTCCACCTCAATATGAGGTAAAACTACTGCGAGAGTGACAGAGCACTGGAACAGGCTGCCCAGAGAGGTTGTGGAGTCTCCTTCTCTAAAGACTTTCAGGACCCACCTGGATCTGTTCCTGTGTGGCCTGCCCTGGGTGATCCTGCTCTGGCAGGGGGCTTGGACTCAATGAAGGTCCCTTCCAACCCCTACCATTCTATGTTCCTATATGTATATATATGGGTGATGAGAAGCAGATGGAAAGCAGTACAATTATTGTTTCTAGACAGGCTGTTCTGAGGCAGGAATAGTACAAAACTAGCACAGGGAGTTTATGCCACAGGTTACATTTCTCTGGTTCGGGGCCTCAAGGAAGAAGGCAGCACAGTGAGGTCAAAGTAGGTCCTTAACTGAGAAAGTACAATACAATTAATGGAGAACTTGAATTGGTCTTAGAAGTCAATTGCGGTATTTTAACTTCCTCCACTTTCATTCTGGCTTAATAAGTTAATACCCAGCTCTACTTTCATGCAATGCTTCCAATGTACGGTTTCACTGATACTCAGTTGGAGTAATAGTCCTTTAATACTAAACCTGAAAGGTTTATACACTTCCATGATTGGTGAATTTCATCACAGGAACACTTTCCCTTAAAAACTGTTTTTTTCCCACAACAACTCACCACTTTTAGGCAATGTTAATATCAATGTATCTGTGCATTATTCAGATATTTGAGGTTACCTATCAAAGAGGGTTCCCTACTGTGTTCTTTTTAGTGTATTTTTCTTCTGCCAAGCAATAATTTGTGTAATTTTCTCACCTTAAGAACTACAGGATGTATGGAGGAGCCAAATCCAATGTCAAAGGTTAACATTTGAAAACATTGGCTGCATCTGAAATACAATATAACAGCAGTCAGATTCAGTGAGGTTAGGCACGGTTGTGAAATACAGAATCACAGAATCATTTAGGTTGGAAAAGACCTTTAAGATCATCAAGTCCAACTGTATACCTAACACTGCCAAGTCCACCACTAAACCATGTCCCTATATAAGCTACACCAACATACACAGACAGGTCCAGAGAACACACACAAGAACATACACATATAGGTCAAGACATAGCATGTGATACACACTAAATAAAATTTCTAAGAGCCAGATGGAGTCAGATTGTGAGATGATGAAAAACTATATATTGAAGCGTATTTATATCATTGACTTTTAAACCAGTGAGGATGGTGAACTACACTGGAGGAGGAAATGTCTTTTGATGAGGTCCTTAAAAAGCTTTGAAGGCATTTGGAGGGCTCATTGAAGCCAACGAGTTGTGCTGCAGCTATGGGGGTGTTTGAAAGCATGGGCAAGGAACTTTAAGCAAGTAGTGGGTTACATGAACAAGAGATATCCATCCCACTGGTAAAAAATGGTTAGAGTTTTGACCACTGTCAAAATAGCTCCATCCCTGTTAAACTCCTCCCCTCCTCGCTACCCTCTCTACTCACAATGGAAGTTTTATTCCCAACTTGTGTCAGATAATAAGCTTTGTATTACTGCTACCAAAACACCCACGTTCTCAAACAGCTTTACAAAACATATAAATGTAAGAAATAGTAACTTATTTAGTGTTTATCATAAAAACATCAGGGATGTGACATAACATATATAGAAAAAATATTAATTTTAATTAATAAAAACATTACATACAATAGGTTGATTTATGTGTAAGAACTTTATCACTCTAATAGAAGTGATTTAGCACCCACAGAAACGTGGCTGTTGCTGCCTAGGTATATTTCATATGGTATATTTCATGAAGTATTCCACAGCGTCTCTTGTTCAGATTGCCTGCCACAGCCAGCTCTGGATCATCTTGGTTACTCTCACATTAAATATTTGACATATGACAGAAGGCTCACTGAAGGGAAATACAGCTTTATATATGTTAGAACTAGCCCAGTTGTGAGTGATTTCTGTTCATTAGTGTTGCCTCAAACACTTCATCAGAACACAACATCTGGTCCTAAGTATTCATCATAACCTTTCCACAAACTAGAAACACTGGGGGTATTGAAGAGTTCGACTCCCTAAATGTAGTGCAACTTCACTTTATAAGAAACTATGAAGTAGAGGGGATTTTTTATTATTATTATTTTAGGAGTCATGTATTCTCTACAATTTTTATTCTGTTCTAAGGAGCTATCTTGACAACAGCATGGCAATGACCACTACAAGTAACTTACTGATTGAAAGAATTTAGTCCTGTGGCAGATGCTTCACTGAAGACCTCAGTTATAAGTAGAAGTTTGCTTATAGCTTCCTTCATGTTGTTGAAGGCTTGTTGGGGAGAACTGTTTTTGAAGAATATCTCAAAAAACCTTTGCAGCTGTGGAAGAGATTACAAATATTTTTTAACATTTACAGTGAAACAGTGCTTAAGATAATGAATTAAAAGGATAGTAGAAGTAAAAAAATGCCTTAGAATGTCAACTTCAGCTTTTTTTCATTTGTACAGTAAAGTGTATGTAAATCTCCACACAGCATACTAGTAGAAAATGACTTTTTTTACAAATAAGTATATCAGAAACAAACTCTGTATTAATGGCTTTAAAAATTACTGCTCACAGTCTAAGCTTTGATAAAACTTTTTACCATCAACTGGTTCTAAGCAATAGAAACCACAAACAATTATTTTTTTTTCAGCAGCAAGTAATAGCACACTCAAAGTAAAAGCTTTTTCTTCTGTTAACATAACTGTGCCAAAGGTTATCCCATTTGACCCGGACTACAAATCCTTACCCTAAATTAATAAGCTTTAAATAGAATATAGAAGTTGAAAAAATGATCAGCCACTGCAGCCTACACTTTGACTTAACTCTTGCACATCATGAGTTTTTTCAGACTTATGAATCCTCACAGTGTTGTATTCACTGCTCTTCATCACTCATGTAAACTCATTTTTCTCGTCCCTTTATACATAGATTCAGGGAAATAACTGGAGCAACACAGAGCCCCAGTGAAGAATGGGACACGTGCAGGTTCTGCTGCATCAGACTCCTCTGTGCTACGAAAGGGGCTGCCTTTGTACCATATAAAGTTATCATAATCACAGAACACAATTAATATCTCAGCTATGTAAAACGAGTAGATAATAGAAGATTCAATAATAGAAAAAGGCTCCTGGGAGATTTTATTGCATCATTTCAGTACTTAAAGGGGGCCTATAAGAAAACTTGGGACAGTCTTGTTTAGCAAGGCCTGTTGTGACAGAACAGGGAATAATGGTTTTAAACTAGAAGAGGGGAGATTCAGATTAGATAAGGAAGAAATTTTTCACAATGAGGGTGGGGAAACACTGAAACAGGTTGCCCAGAGAAGTGGTAGATGCCCCATCCTTGGAAACATAGAAGGTCAGGTTGGATGGGACTCTGAGTAACCTGCTCTAGTGAAAGATGTCCCTGCTCTCTGCAGGGTGGTTGGACTAGATGACCTTTAAAGGTCCTTTCCAACCCAAAAGCATCTATGATTCTATGACAATTTAGTAGTACAATATTTCCACATACTTTTATATAGTAAATACTATCTTCAGAAATAAAACACATAAAGTACACATAAAACATATTTAGTGTTGATATTCAGAGAAGAAAAAATTCTGATTATTTCCAGGAATTTCTCCACTAAATTGACTTAGAAATTTCAGTATATATTCTCTATTATCACCCACTTATACATGTCCCACTGGGATAACATGATGGAAGCATGCAGATTTCTACAGACGACCCCACTGGGAGCTGATGTGGTTGGCATCTCTCTAGCTGCCTTTGACTCCTACAGTCATGAACAAATATTCATCACAGATGTGTTAACCAAGGCCCTTTGGCAGAAGTCCACAACAAGGTTTAATGTGATATTTTGGCTCTAAAGCATGATCACAGCATCACAGAACTATTGAATGGTTGAGGTTGGAAGGGATGTCTGGAGGTCATCTTGTCCAACCTCCCTTGCTCAAGCAAGGTGATCTACAGCTGGTTGTCAAGGACTAGGTCCAGACAGTTTTTAAATACCTCAAAGGATAAAGTTCCAAAACCTCTCTGGGCAGCTCATGGCAGTGACCTTCAAATTAAAAAAGTGTTTCCTGATCTTCAGAAGGAACCTGCCGTGTTTCAATTTGTGTCCACAGCCTTTTGTCATGTCATTGGGCACTACTGAAAAATGCCTGGCTTTGTATTCCTTACAGCCTTCTTTCAGGTATTCATACACATTGATGAGATCCCCCTGAGAAGCTTCTTCGGGCTAAAAAGTCCCAGCTCTCTCAGTCCTTTCTCATATAAGAAATGCTCCAGTCCCTTAATCATCTTAGTACACCTCTGCTGGAGTCTCCCCACATCCCTCATGTTTCTAGTTCATTCCACATCTACAGAAAATGTGTGCTTGATCTATATAATTTTACTTCATTTACACACTCCTGTAAGGCATTACATAAATATGTGGAACATACCTCCAACTGTATGCATCCATCTTGTGGATGAAGGTCTTCCAGCTCCTGAGAAGTCTTGCAATTCTGTATACAACGGTGTCATTGTATGAAATATATGAGCATGTCTGCATTAAATTTTACAGCCTACTAAAATTTAATCCCTATTCCACTGTTTAAAAATTTGCCAGCTAGAGGTCAGCTTTCTCCCAGACTAAATTTCTGTGACTGCCACCAGTTTTTCCCCTTCTGTCCTCTTTTAATTATCCAATTATGCTTTTAATCATGCTCAATCATAATGAGATTGAATCTTGGTGGACAGGTAGTCTGTTTACTCTGAAGGGGAGAGGACCAGCATCAGTGGTGATCATCTGAAGAAACCCTTAACTCAGTGACTTTAATATTTTGCAGCTGAACACAGATATTTATACATCTTTGTTGAGCATACTCAGAAGAGCATGAAGTTGCTGCAGGTTTTCACACTTCATCATCCCTGTGCCATGCAGTTTATGTTTTGCCTATCAATTGCTGAGAACCCTATAGAATCCATAGGAGTCAAATCTAACCTGAAGTAGTTTAAATAGTAGATGTCAAAGAGGATAGAGAAAAAAAAATCATAAAATTAATACTGAGTTAGCCAAATTTTTTTTTTCCCCTGGTAGCTTATCCTAAAGCACAAGTAGTTATCAGTGATTGAGAGATCAGTGAGTTAATTAAACTGTTCATATGAAATACAAAATTTCAAATGAAGACTCATGTCATCAAGGTGGAACTACATGGTGTCTCTTCTGCTGACTTTGACAACGATTTCCAGCATCTCTGCCAGATCCTGTACATCACTCACCTTCCTGCTACACTGGTTTGCATATTTTCTCTAATTTCCTAAACCTGCTGTGGGTATTGAGGGGCTAAGGGAGAATCTGTGTTATTTTGCTGCACAGAGAACATGAGAAGTTGCAGAATTTTGTAAGGAGAGATGAGGATTATTTGAAGGAAGGGCAAGAGGGACAGAAAAAACTCCATGAGCTCATTTGCTCCTCACCATAAATCAATTCCCAAGCACCTCAACACAAAGGATACACAATAAAGATATTTCTAGTAAGAACTGATGAAAGACAGGCTGATTTGCCCTATTTGCACTCAGAGCATGCTGTTGGCTATAATAGCCAACTGTTTCCAACAGAACAGGCATCAAAATAAAACTGGCTTCTCCAAGGAGCTGCATTTTAGATACAAGCCTCCTTTGCCAGACTAGAAAAGAAACATTGCTCAACAGGTTCTTATTAAGGGATATCAGGTTTTAGTACTAAACTTATGTTTATTCTAAGCCAATGACTGAAAATAAATATTTAGTCAGGCTGGTTCAGAACTGACGGAGATGAGACGAATACTTCAGGTTAAATTCCAATTCTTAAGATGAATTTTAACTCACTGATCTTTCAATTACTGACAACTTTTACTTAAGGTACTGGAAAAAAATAATTAGCTAACTCAGTTTTAATTTTACACTGTTTTTTCTCTACCCCTTTTGACATCCACTTCTCTTATGTCTGCAGTCATTAAAATAAGGTTTATGATCTCAGTTACAGAGATCCCTTTGGCTCCTCAAAAATACAATGAACTATCAGCTAAAGGCCTGACACACTGCAAAATGCCATTTAATTGTCAAAGGAATTCTGATTTGCAAACTTCGTGCACGGACTCACAGGGACTCAGGTAAAGTGGAAGACTGTAGCACTCACAGGACTAGGTGTTATGTTGACTGTAATAATTCCCTTGAGAGGATTTTCCTGGCAATTTCTCTGCAAATTTAACTTCTTAGGGGAGATGCTGGAGAAGCCTAGGGCAGTCAGCTGAATGGTCAGCTGAGGATTGCCTGCGAAAGACTATAAAAACAAACTGTAGCCATCTTTCTAAGATTGCCTTCCAGCTCAGCCCTAGCACAATCTTGTCTCCTGATAAAAAAAAAAAAAGCAAGCCAAACCAAAAACCCCAAGAAATATTTTCCTTAATTAACCTGCATTCATTAGCTTTCTGTTGATAGTAACAGGCATTCAGAGGCACAACTGAGGTGAAGACAATTCACTCAGGTGTCAAAATCTGTAGAGGCATCCCACCCTAAAAGACTACGTGGCTTATGTCTGTGTATGAGTGAAATGTCTAGGTTCCTTTTATACCTCACTGCAGAACATAGATGCCTGAAGAGCATGATTTCTGCCATCCTAAGGTAGACACCTCAAAATGGTGGCATTAATTGCAATCTAAAACTGCTCTGTTGCTCCACTGACTGTACAGGGAATCTAAATGAGACACTGAAGACAGGTAGGAAATCTACCACAGGAGTGCTCACACAGACCATCCAGAAACAACAAAGAGTAACCAGGAAATTACAAAGTGACTTTTGAAACGAGGAAGGAGTCAGCTGGGAAATAATATGAAAGCAACATTAAAATTTACAGCAGGGGGAGAGACTTTGGGGTGGAAACAGCAACAGTCAAAACCTGGTCAGGCACTGCCAGAAGTCAGCCCACTGGCATCACAGCTTCTGCCTAGACTGCAGGGAATACTTGGGTGTAAGGATGGGCACCTACGTGAGTGCACATGAAATAGGCACATGCAGAGCTAGAGCCCCCACTTCTCCGAGGAGAGGTACATGCAAGAAGAGAAGCTGCACCCCAGGAGGGTGGGGCTGTGTTTGTAATCTGTGCTGCCTGTGAGATTGGGTCTGAGTAAACATGAGTGTGTGGGTGAATATGACTACAGGCTTCAGAGGGTATTTATAGAAGGATGTTTAGAAATGTACAATGTCTACTAACATTTTCAAAGTGTTTGGTATCATGGTTTACTTCTTCTGTTACTGAAACGGATAGTGAGTGTATTATTATTACTGTCTGACTGATAATTACATATCATCAAGCAGCCACTTCTATCCAGATTAAATAATGTGAACTTGTAAAACTTTTCCTGCAAGAGTATCTCCCCTTTGGCAGTGTAATTGAGCTCTGAACTCACCCAACATGTAAGGACATAGTAGATAAGAGGCCATTTGGGTTATAGAGCAATTCTGTGTAATTTTGAGGCTTACATTTTGAGATTTGGTGTATCATACTTTGCAGGATTTGTATTAATAGATTTTAAAAGGACCTTGCTGCTTCCTAGTTGGAGCCTTCAAAACTAGATGGCAGACACAGCTACCAGGATCATAGCTGAAAGCAAGGTTTATGTATGAGGAATGAAAGCGTGACCTTTAGGTTCAAGAAATTACCCTTTTTGAAGTAATGAAGGATGTCCTCTTGAGATTGTTCTGCTCTGCACTGGGAGCTGTTGTACTCATTCTGACCAATTGGATCTGCAGGGTCTCAAAAGATATAAGGTAATTGCCTCTCCTTGAAAAATGATGAGGATATTTTCACTTGAATCAATCTCTGATAACTTTCAGTATCGGCTCTGTACTGTCAATTCATTTTTGTACATTCATTCTTCTTAGTGGATTGATCTATGGTGAAATTTCTTCAACAAATCCAAATGCTTTTGGATGTAAGTAGACACTCATAGATACAAAAATACTCTTTTACATACAAACAAGAATCTCTTTTACTACATGTATGGAGGTGTCTAAATATCTAACATGTCTGCAAGAATACAGACTAATACCACATAAAGGGCCAGAAAAAAACCAATGTATTTTGCAGTGAGGCTATTTCCTATATTGCCTGCTAGCATGGGCAGACCCCTCCACTGATCATAGCATATAGAAAAAGTTGTAAGACATGTAATGGGAGAAAAATGTACTTGTAATAAAAATAATGGTTCCAGAATACATTGCAGAGACAACAGTGCAGTAATTTTTCATAAGTTTATAGTGTTATAGCTTTAGGTCTGTTTATTCCACCCCTGATTTATTGTTATGATGTACCATTTCTCTGCAGTTCTAACACGACACTTGATGAAAGGGGAAACCATGGTGTTATTCAGTTATTTTATACAGTAAGTTTCCCACTTATATATATTGTTCTTCACATACAATTTTTAAAGACATGTTATTTAGTACTTCAGGACAAAAAGAACTCTTTTCACTTAAAATGTTAACTTATTTACATGGTGGATCAAAGGCCACCTGAGGAAGGTTTCCTCTAGAGATCCTTGTTCTTAAGACTAAATCCAAAGACAAAAAGCTTCAGCAACCACTAAATTAGGTCTTTTGACTGAGACTGAAATAAAGAATGGTACTTCAACCCTTCTCAACCCTCATCAACTTCTTAGTGGAAAAGTAAAGGTGATTTACTGACAGCATTTCCCAGCTCACTGTGAGAAGCAAGAGTGTATCAGCTTGGCTAAGGGAAGTTGGAAAGCAAAAGGGGAATGATAAGAAGAATCAGAATAGTAGGAAGTAGGTCTGGGAGAGTTGGGAACCACAGAGGGGCATATTTTCAGAGCTGCCTGGGTTGAACAGCCAGAGCAAGAGGATCTGTGGACCAGGAGAAGAACAGAGACTAAGTGCCTGAATACCAGTGTAAATTCTTATTTATGACATATCCACAGGTTATAAAGAATAATCAGTCTACAGCTCTTGCTGGCTAAACTGGGATGTCCATAATGAGAAGAGCAGAAAAGAACTCCAGGAAGAATATTAACTTTGTTTGTGCACTTCATGACAGATTGGCACAGACATGGAGAAGGTAAAGAAGGAAGGGTTACTTATTCTTTCTCTTAAGGTAAGAATTGGGAATATGAAATTTAGTAATCAGGTGAAAGTTTTAAAGCAAACAAATATTCTTTCTCAAGCAGCACATAAATAATCTGTAGAGTTTCATTGCCACATGATATTGGGAAGACCAAAAGCATTATTGAATAAAAAAAGCAGTAGAGAATTGTATGGCATAAAAGTTCACTAGAATTTATTGAACATAAGTATATATATTCTACTTCCAGGTTTGTGGTTCAGAAATAGCTATTGTCTGCTCTAGGTTGAGTACCACTTTATGCTTATCCTGTTACACAGTTTTATGATGTTTTCTTTGCTGGTTGTTGCTGGAAAGAAAATGTCAAACTAAGTATGTCCCCCCAGTCCAGACAGAGTTTCACTCTTATATCAGTGAAAGAGAAATGGTAGAGCTCTAGATACTATGAGGACAGAAAACAGATGACATAGATGTTATGCTCAGTCTCCCAGGAAGAGAAGCATTACAGCATTTGGTTCTCTACACAGGCTGCATGCAAGAACAGTGAAATTCATATGCTACATCCTTACAGAACCTAATGAACAAATTTAATTTTGTTCCCAAATAACTCTACAAGTTAATTGATTAAGAGTCGATGGTAATTTTCTCTTGTATTTGCTCCTGATGACAGGGCAAGAATATGGAATTAAAAAATAAAACAAAGGGAAAAAATCCGGAGCCTTTCTGCTCCTTCTAAGTATTTTGGTCTTTATCTGCTTGTATGTTTGCATTCTATCGCACGTTAAATATCTCTGGTTATTACTTGAAGCAGTATCAAAACTGGCCACTTGAGGGCAATCCAGCAACCTAATTTTCACAGTGTTCGGCTCTAAGCCAGACCTCCACGTCGCATTAAAAGATGTATTTCCTGGGTAGACGGGGGTCCAGTTTAATTTCCATATATGTTAAGCATAAAAAACAAACAAAAAATTCCTTTTACTCAAGTTTGCAAATGCTTAATGCACACAAAGAGAATTTCAGCGATCATTATAGTGACTTACCACAGCAAGCTTCTTTAATAAATTATGTTTACTTCACTGCACAACTGGAAAATCACTTAAGAGCATAGTTTCAGCTGAGAGGATCGAGGCTTATGCAAGAACACTAGTCAAGGAATTAAAATCCAGGAGGCACCTGACTGTTTATTTTGGATGAACAAAAGGACAGTGAGCAAGAACAGGGGCCCTGAGAGGCTGCTGACAGCACAGAAGAGCCTTCCCAGGTGACAGGACACGGCACTGCTACAGCCTACTAAAGTGCATCCCTTCGTTAAGAACTGGGACCAGGCTGTGAAAGGTTAATGGCGGGGCAAAGAAAGCACTTCATGCTGTGTTAAACTTGAGATAATTAATCATAAATGACTGTTTCACACACCAGCTTCTGTAAAACAGCAAATTATTCAGCGGTCAGTCTTCTGCTCAATACACATGCATGGTGTCAATTAAGGTATATTATTGTATACATTGACAGAGACCCATCCCTTAATTTGTACCATATGCAAAATTGTAAGCTTCTATTTTATTACTAATTTTCCAGTGCACAGATGGTCTAAAAAAGGGGTTTCCAAATTTCCTCAAGGAAATAAGGCTATTACACAAGACTCATATCAAAACATTTTTGTGGCAGAAAGCCATTCTTTCCCCTGCATCTTCCCAACCAGGGCCCAAAACTAGAGTCACACTGTTGCCACCCCTTAACTACACACAAAATCCTCATGCCAGCTCAGGATTTATCTTCTTTTGCTTTCTGAACTGAGATACTAAAATATGTATAATCCAGAGGAAACCTGGCAGTTGGTGAGAAAAACACACTTGAACTTTTCTTGAACTGCCATTTGTCCAATACTTATTCAAGGAGTCATTCTGAATCCTTGCCACTACGATTAGGATAAATAAATATGAGCTGTAAAAATAATTTGTAATAGTTTACTAACAAAGAAGCAGTGGGAAATGCAATATTACTTAATTTGTTAACATCCTGTTTTATATTTACACAGTTTCTCTTAATCCTTTGGTATCATCTGATACCCCATCCCCAGGCTTTTTAAAAATCTTTCCTTTGTATATACCACATTTTGGTTACTTCCAGCAATCATAAAGGGTTGCTGTATGTCAGGGATCAAATTTTAAATATAACATACTGAGTTTGTGATAGTAACATTGTAACTGAATTAAGCACAATTTATCCTTGATAATATCTTGATTATACTGGTGTGAAAAAATTTGCTGACCAGAGACCTATACACACTGAGATCTCTAAATTATTGTGCAACATCACTGAAAGCAGCACATCTATGATGGCAATGCAACAAATTAAAATTATTCTAATCTGCATATTAAGAAAAAAAAAAACAAAAACACCACACCAAAAAAAAACCCACACACCCACAAAACCAAAAAAACCAAACCAAACAAACAAACAAACAAACCCCCAAAAAAACCAAACACAAAAAAACCCTAACCAAGCGAATTCAGTCAGCTGCTCTTGAGGAACAACAGAGCAAACACTAGCAAATTTTTCAGCACAGTCTCCTCTATAGTCATGCTCAATGTCTAGTGACACCGATGAGTATTCTGTCAATCAGTGGAAGAATAAGTCTTCGAGATCCTGTCTTTACTGACTGTTGACAAGTTAGAGCTTCACAATGTGACAAGAAATTTTCTTTCAAACACAACAGAGCTGGCAGAAACCAACAGTTTAGGAGCTTTCTGGACCAAGTTCCTTGGCTGGTACAAACGTGTGTAGCTTCATTGGCTACTTTGGGAGAAGAGACCACTCTGTTGGGATTGTACAACCCCACTGACAACAACTGACAGCTCCATGAAGTTTATGGGAAACTTGATGTAATCTGAGTCCAAAGGATCTAATTGGTTGAATTCAAAACTTCTTCCAAGTATTGTTTTCTGATTGATGATGTCCTATCTGATGCCTCTGTGCCAAGCACAAAAGCCTCTTTGTGATTTTCCCAGTAGTGTTTTCTGGCCACTCCATGAATTCCCAGTGTCTCACTTCTCCTGGAGACTGTCTGACTCCTCCCAGGTTCTTTATAGGGCACACTGTTACTGCTGAGAGACAGTCTTATACACCCTACTTTCCATCACTTTGTTAATTCGCATTTCAATTTATACATCACTACAAATGTGCTTTCTGTGATGCCTATTTTTTGTTTATTTCTTGCCATTTTGACAAGTCTGCTTAAAGCTGTGGAAGATATAACACCACTGCAGCAGTAACCAGATTGGAATGGCAGTAGATGTGCTGCTGCTTCTATCTGTCATTTTTATTGCTTCTTCAGCTGCCAAAGTGCTCTGTAAATGGTGGCTGGCACCTCATTCAGAGGACTTCCCTCAGTGGGAATTATTTTATGAAGCCATATCGCAATTACTAATGCCTACTTGCCTATAAAGTAGTCCCCACTTCAGCTTGTGATAGTGATGCTGTTGGACATTGCCCTGTTCTAATAAACATAAACAAACCTGAACCCCAAGGTTTGAAAGTGAGTGACCATTAGCCTTCCTAAATGTAAATAGAGGTAAATAGATGGCAAAATAATATGTCTTCATGGATTTCCATAGCTTCTCATGGAGAAAAGAAAGATAAGTAGGTTCATCTCATCTAATTTTGGCAATGTAGAATTTGGCATGTTCTCTAAGAATGTCATAGCACACAGAAGGAAGCAGGCACTTTTAGCTGGAAATTCATCACGTTCCAAAATTAGTGTCTAAATTGGGAGGGATGATTTGTTCTCTAGAGGTGTCTGTTTCTCCAATAACCAGAATTAGACAATGAGCTTAGACTAGGCACTTAACTTTGAGAGAGATAAAATTGTAGAACATACCAAATGGCTGGCATCATCGAGAGTCCTGACAGTAACACCAGAACATTCAGATTGATCCAAAGCCAAGACCTGCTCTTACCCCAAAAGATATACATGGGCAAAGTGCACCCATCCTCAGATGGCTGCCACAGGAGCTGATCTATGTGACCTCGAGAAATCACTGCTACTTCGTGATCTTATTCCTTCAAAGGGAAAGGAACAGCCACATAACTGTAGTTCCTTTGTGGGAAGCTGCCTTGTTGCAAGAACAGTTCCTTGCTGAAAGAACAAAGGAATGGGAAGGCATGTTTGGAAGTCCACAGGACTTCTGAGCAAACTAGACATGGAGAGAGAGGGGTCCCTCCAGTCACTTGGAGATGTCCAGAGTTAATCCAACTATGGTACATGTGAAACATCCTTCTTCATAAAAGCGAGACCATGGGAGGCCCACTCTCTCCATGGCATACTTCCTTCCCCTTATTTATAAGCGCCCTGACCTTCCTCCATTCTGTTTTACTGCACCTAAAAAAGAAATCTAAATGAACTATTCTAAATATTTACTTTCCTTTTTTACAACACTGTCAATACCAAGTCAAAAGATGTTTCTGTATGACAGCACCTCCACTGCTGTGCTTTAGAGAAAACTCCACTCTTGCAACGGCTGTCAAATGCCACCAATAAAAATGGGCTTTGAGGCAACCAAATGCCAGGGCCCTTCATAACCCCCACTGCACCAGGCAACCCTCCCCTGCTCCGTAAAGCAGACCCCACTTGTTCTGAGAAATTAAAGCTGTACATTAGGAGAATATTCACTGTCAGCTGTGGGCTGAAAATAAAAAGAGGTAAAAGAGAAGAAAGATATTATCTGGTTTACTGTCTCTATACTTTGCTGAAAGATGGAAAAATTAGGAAATTAAATGTTTACCTTTACAGAAAAGTGCTTCTTCTTGGGTGGGTGCCAGACAGTGGTGGTTGAATGAAGGAATGCCCGCAGAGGTGTTAAGGATGTCACAAGCACATATGCTTTGATGATGACAGAAAGGTCTTGAGCTTTAAGGATGTTCTTGTGGTCTGGTGAAGCTGATACCTGATTCCTGGAAAGTAATAAAAACACATAGCATTAATGAAGTGCTTTTGGAAATGAGGAAAATGAGTTATAAGAAAAAAGTGAAATAGTGAAATTAGTAGAAATAGGAAATCAGCCTTTTTTTTCTCTGAGTTAAGCAACACAGTAGATGAAACCAAGCAGGCTGGAACAAAGCTTTACAACAAGTCTTTTTACTGCTTTCAGTATTTTTAAATTTTAATTTCCATACATAGAAAGTAACGGTGTTAGGAGAGAGTTACATCTGCGAGTACATATGGGTCAGGGCATTGTGGGCATATTGTAATTGTTGCAAGCCCAGGACATTCAGAGCAAAAGTAAAAATATTAAAGAAATCCAAGCAGCTTAAATAATAGACGTGCATAATCAAGATACCCAAATTTAAGACTGATTTGTAGGGAAATCAGAAAAACAAATAAATAAAAATCAAGCCTATGTAAAGACTGCTCTATTGATAACACTGTCTTCAATGTAACAAAGGAACACAAATGCAGTACTGCATGCTTTCCCTAATAAAAACTGTAATACCAGATATTATGAAAGACTATGACACCTGGGAATAACCCAAAATAGATCAGCTAAACATAGAAGAATTATGCAAGTTAACTTTGTCTAGGAAGTGAAATGGCTCTCTCAATACTGGCCCAGAGCTCCCATAGTCCTTGCAGAACAAATCAGCCACAGAAATAGGACAGAAAAAAAAGACAAACCAAGGGAAATATCTGTTATTAAAAAGCTCATTACTTGGAGAACCTGAGCTCTGCTTAGGCCTATTCACAAAGGTGGTTATTATTTTACTTGTTAAGACCTCTGGGTATCCATGTACCTCATAGCAAATGCAATGAGAAGATGACTATACAAATTATGGGTCTTTAAGGCTGATTACTGGTAAAAGACACAGGGCTCTCCTCTCATTTCTGTGTAATCTTTGTCAGTATGTGGCCTTTCCAGACCTCATTTTTGTGATTTGCTAAAGGATTCTAATAATATCTATCTTAAAGTAATGTTTTTCTCCCCTGTGTAGAATGGTAGGTCCTTAGGGCATAAAATCTGTGAGATCCTCCAACATAGAAACACCACTTGGACAGCCAGTTCTCAAAAACTTGGTTCTTCACTTAAGGGGGGGTCTCTGTGCAAAGGACTACATATGGGTGGTCTGTGGGACCTCCATATATCAGGGACCATAGAATCATACAATGGTTGGGGTTGGAAGGGACCTTTCAAGAACATTGAGTCCAAGCCCCCTGCAAGAGCAGGATCACCCAGAGCAGGCCACACAGGAACAGATCCAGGTGGGTCCTGAAAGTCTTTAGAGAAGGAGACTCCGCAACCTCTCTGGGCAGCCTGTTCCAGTGCTCTGTCACTCTCGCAGTAAAGAAGTTTTACCTCATATTGAGGTGGAACTTCCTGTGCTCCAGTTTGTGACCATTACTGCTTGTCCTATCATAGGACAGTTTCTTTCTGAAAAGAAACTGGCCCCTTCTACTTGACACCCAACCTTCAGATATTTGTAAGCATTCATATGATCCCCTCTCAGCCTTCTTCAGACTAAACAGCCCCAGGTCTCCCCACCTTTCCTCATAAGAGAGATGTTCCAGTCCCTTCATCATCCTCATAGCTCTGTGTTGGACTCTCTCTAGTGTTTCCCTGTCCCTCTTGAACTGGGGAGACCAGAACTGAACACAGTACTGCAGATGTGGTCTCACTAGTGCAAAGTAGGGGGGGGAAAACCTCCCTCAACCTGCTGGATGCACTCTTCTTAGAATCATAAACTCATAGAATGGTAGGGGTTGGAAGGGACCTCTGGAGATCATCAAGTCCGACCTCCCTGCCAGCACAGGAATACCTAGGGCATGCCACACAGGAACAGTTCCAGGCAGGTCTTGAAAGTCTCTAGAACTCTTTATGCACCCTGTTGCTACATTCTGCATCCATGACTCCCAACCAACCAGTCGACGAAGCGCTTGCAGTTTCTGAGAGTGAGGTATCATTAGCTTACAGCTGTGCACTCCTGCTCTGCTTCCACCAGTGCCGCAGATAGGCAGTGTGTGTCTTGTCACTGCTGTCGCTGCCCTGGGACACGTTGCTTGCCACGCCTGCTCTTGACAGCCCAGGCTGGCTGGAGCACTCTGTGGTGACAACTGGGAGGTGCACGTCTGAAAAAGTACCAAGGGGATGAGAAAGAAAGTCAGCAGAGCATTGAAAGCAGCAGTCAATTCCTGCTGTTAAGGAGAAAATGTATAAAACACAATGTGTGGAGAGGAGGTACCAGCATCAGCTGAAACTGTGAAAGTAACTCTCCTAGCAGAGAGCTTTACACTCACCAAGCACCCCATTCCAGCTGCAAGCTCAAAGGCTTAGATGTAACCCACTTTATAGTTGAGTGCATGAGTCCTGCATACAAAAAGCATCCCCTCTCCCATCTTCTAAACAGAAATCCTTTATTTCTAAATGCAGAGTCTCCAAACTTTGTTTCTCACATAGCCCTAATTACAATTAATGGATATAAGAAATTTGACTAAGGACCAAAGGACTTTGCCACTGCAATCACACAGACCGTTCAGTAAATAACCACATGTCCTTGTTTCTACGTTTCCTGTTTACATTTTGTAGTTACTGAAATCTATGGGAGGCCTAGTTCTATCACTGAACACAGTGGGAGCATGACTGATGTAGCAGGGTCCTCAAGATTACTGAGGCATGTGACTATTAGTAGTAATCAAACTATTGAGATGTGAGGCCAGTCAATGCTGGTAGGTGTTTTCTGCTTTTACTGTCCTGATAAAAAGGCAGAGAGCCCTTACATGATGTCATTATTTCATGTAGGGTGGTTTTCATTAACTCTAACACACCTCACATTTCAAGTTCTTAAGTAACAGTCAGGGAAAAGTCAAGCTCTTTACAATTCCCAAACCTTATTACTTATCTTTTTAATTACATACTGCACTATGCTAATGTTAAGAATTTATTTTTATAGCTTATCTTCTAAAGCATACACTCACAACTTTGGTGTACAAAAGGAAAAATAAAACCACAGTTTTATTTCTGGTGATGAGCTGTGAGCAGCCATTCAAGGAAAAGAACAATTCATTTTCATACAGATCCTGTTAAAGTGACATTGTGATTGTTTATGTTTATCGGCTGTTCGTCAGATCAACTCAGTCCAGCCTTCCAAGCTCAACTGGGATCTAAAATTCATCTGGTCCCTTGCCTTACATGCACCATTTAGCAGGATTAAAGGCTTTAATAATCAAAACCAGGCACTTATTAATATAGCACCTCGTGTTCAGATTATACTCTCATTGGCATCTTTGTCTTGTGCTTTGCATGATAACTGATTTGGATTTTGTAAGTGACTACCTGTTTCTTGGTGGTACAGAGACAAAACTGACTACTGTCTGCCTACCTGTCTGTGCAGTGATAACAGGAGTTAAGTTGTTCGCATGGCAAGCTTTTGGTAGTGAGGGGGGACCACAGGGGTGTTTTTTGTAGGAAGTTGCCAGAAGACCCCCAGGTCCAATAATGTCAATGCCAGATGGCTCCAAGAAGGACCTACCACTAGCCAGGGCCGAGACCATCAGCAACAGTGGCAGCATCTCTGGGAAAACATATTTAAGAAGGAGGAAAAAACCTGTGCAATGGTAACTGCAGCTGGAGAGATGAGTGAGAATACATGAGAGAAACAACAGTGCAGACACCAAGGTCAGTGAAGAAGGAAGGGGAAAAGGTTCTCCAGGGGCTGAAACAGAGATTCCACTGTAGCCTGTGGTGACGACCACAGTGGGAGTGAGTGGGATCAAAGTCACACAAAACCCAGTGAAGCCCATGACAGCATTCCAAACTACCTCCTTGCCAATGCTGCCTAGGGGGTCAGACAAGAGAGAGACAGGTTGTCATACTTTGATGGCTACAGTGCACAGCTGAAAGGAAGCAGAACTGTGCTTCCAGACCAAGTTCCCTGTAACATATGCACCTTTTACATTAGGCCATAGATACATGACAACATTAACATAACCATGCAAAGGACAAGAATGACAGCTCTTTCCTTCTCAGCTGATTATCCGAGAGACAAATTATGTAAAAGGTGTATCAGTTGCTTTAATTAAAAATACTATAATGTTGAGAAAAGGGAAATGCACAAACCATAATTTTCTTATTAAAAAAACCCCTAAATATTTCACTGAAAATAAGAACAAGGCAGCAGAGAAGGGCTGTTCAGCTCATTACTCAGGAGAAAGAGTGCCATTTCCTTTTAAAATATGGTTTTAAATGTGTTGCTAAGTCACAGGACTTATTAAGTCACAAGACAGAGTTTGAAAAGAACGATATGAGGTTTGTACCTATATTTATTCCAACAAACCACAAAAAAAACCCTAAAAATGGGTAGGGATAGATGAAAAACAGAAGTGTCCTGAAATTCTCAAACTACTGGGTAGAAGATTCTTAGTATTCCCCTAAGGCACTGCAAACAAAAAAATGGAAGCCTGACATCGCTTAAATAAGAGGTTTAACAAATTCCAGGTTTTGATATTTAGCACTGAGAACTAAAAAAGGGTCAATGCTTGTAAATTATTCCTCATGCTACAGAACATCCTGTTTTTATGGTGTTTTAACACCTCTTGGTTTTGTGTTAGCATCACCTGGGAGAGAGCCCATCCCAAGGTGGCTGGAAGAAGGAGAAGGGGGAGTGAGACTGTCACAAGGTGCTTGCTCCTTTGAGATGACATACCGAATGTACACCTTCAGGCAGAGCTAACATGGAGTGACAGTCCCCCAGTTTGGTAAATCTACTCCTAGTAATTAATGAATACAATTATCATCATAATAAAGAGAAGTCAGTCGTGCTGAACTGCAGCACACTCAGCTGTATCGGTTCTCATGGCAACTCTTCACCTGCTTTTGCACTCAAAAGCAGTAACTGTTTATTAGAGCTGTAAATTTGTTAATCAACATTATCATCAATGAAAATTATCCTGCAGTGCCTTTACTGTTTGCAGTAATTGACATGTTTTTCCACCTGAAATCACTCTACAAGCTGTTGTTAATTAGCCAGTCCTTTTGAAGTACATAAGTAACATCAACATTTCATAATAAAAGAGGTGAGGCAGGCTCAGCAGTTGATACATGTCAGGCAGCTCAGGAAACCAAGTTAGAAAGAATCCCAGCATCACAGCGTCATGTCCAGATTACACCCCCTCTTTCAAAAATCCAAATCTTAATATTGGTAATTTTTGTAGCGGACTCTAAAGATCAAAAGTAAAAGAAGATATTAACCAGAAAAGAACATTTCCCCTTTTAAAGTGGCTATGCAAGACTACACAGAGTGGTTTTTTTTTTTTCCTGACGCAGCTGTAGGCTTTTCCACAAGTACCTTTTGCTGCTGCCATTTGTGATGATCCAGTGTAAAGCAAAGCACCTAAGTCTGGATACCTGCTTTCACTTAACTCCCACCCACCCAAAAAAAAAAAAAAAAAAAAACCCAAAAAAAACGCAAACTTTCACAAAAATTCTGTCTTAAAGAAGATTTCTTGCGCTGACATCTCTGAAATGGTACCATTGAAAACACTGACAAACAGCATCACTTTACCTCTGCCTAGGCTGTTCTCCATGATGCCAGTTTAATAGATAAGGAAGCTACTACAAGTTCCCAGATGAATTCACACATTAGCCCTCTAACCACAAAAATCAGATCTGAGACATAGAAACAGCTGGGGGGCACATGTGAGATCCACCAAAGCAAGTCAACACCTCTAGATCAAAAACACTGAGCACCTCTTTGTCACATGAACTGGTGGTAGATATTATTCTGCCAACTGCAATCTCTCAAAGTACTACAGAGTCAAACAGATCAGTTGACAGCAACAACTGATATCTAATGTAGCAGCTACACTGCCATCTAATGAGGCCTTTCAAGTATTTTATACAGCTATGACTTCCTGCTCCCTCTTTCCCCATCGCCAGCTCCCAAGTTATTTACTTGCCTTTGGCTCAGAGTTCTGAAGTGTAACATGAGATTCAAAGCATATACAATAAAGAATAGCTGGTTTAAGAGTTACAACATGTGGCTGAGCAAAAGGTTTACCAATAGCTAGAGGTACATTTGGACAAATTAAGACTTCCTGGAGAAAAGCCAGGTCAGTGTTGACATGGATGTGGCCACATGGACTGGTGGTAAATGGTACACTTATGTTAATGTGAAATCTGGTATTCTGCAAAGGTAAGCAGAAGACCCTACTGGTTGAACTGAGTAACACTCAATTGAAAGAAAAAGAAAAAAGATGAATGAGCATTTGCCCTCTTCTTTATCCTTCATTTTATGTTACTGTTCAGTGTTACAAGCAGGATTACAATATGGTTTTGTTATGGTTTTTTAGTTTGTTCAAGATCAAATAGTCTATTTTTTATACACTTCCAACATAGAGCAAGGGATGATTAAGGCCAGAGTCTGTAAGAAAAAGGTCATTTTGTTTATGAAGTGCCCATCAACTGTCATATCTGTTAGAAACATTTCAAGAGTGATCCAGTCACCTTGGGTTCTTCTGGTTGTTGAACCAGAACACCAGGCTGTTGAACAAACCACAAAGCTAGAGATGGGATGAAACACAGCTAAGGTTCCATGTTTTATTCTGAGGCCAGAATGTTGTTCATTTCTTTCATAGAGGACATTATAAGCTCAGCACATTTGTACTTGCAGTCTTCCTGCAATTGCTTTTCTTTTTAGCAGGAAAACCATCCCTTTAGAACACAAAGGTACATTAAACCTAAAAGTGTACAGGAGACTTTCCATCTTCATAGAAGCCTTCTGAACTTCTTCAGAGATTTTCTTAGGGGTAGTCTGTCTCTAGCAGGAGCCCAAATTCTCCCACACAGGAAAAAAGGAGAATGATAGTCACTTCATATGATTTCTCAGCACATTCTGCAGCACAATATTCAGGAAAGACAGATAACAGGTCCTCTCTGTCAGCCTTGCAGGTTTGGTTTCTGACAGGACATCTCAGTGAGTTAGAAAAACTTCATATGATCCTGTGCTAGGATCATCCATCTGCCTGATGTGTAGGCTGCTGGAGCACAAAGATCGTTTCTGATACAGACTGGGCAAGCTGCAGTGCTAGAATCTGGTCCTCTTCTGGTATTTACAGCGAGGTGATTTTCCAGCCTTTGTAGGTTGGAAAGGTGTGTTAAACAGCTGCAAAGATTGTTTCACATCAGGAGATGCTTAAAAAGCTTTCACAGAGTCTTAGGCAGACTTCTGAGCACCTCCAGGACTAGGGGATTTTGATCAAAATAAAGCCTACTATCCAGTACCTTCTTCTCAGTCATGTATAGCTGCCTGCTCTAAGCTGCATAACCGTGAAATTAATGAGCACTAAAAGTGCATTTCTTTCATTTTTCAGTGTTGATTCTGGAGGAAGGATGATTTCAGTTGAACCACCACTGCTACATGCCTTGAGGTCATTGCAGGCCTGTCACAGAAAGCAGACCTATTCCATTTAATTGCCTCCTGTTACCCATTTGAACTATCAGATGAAAAGACTCTGAAACAAAGACTAGTACTCTCCTATGGCTTACACATTATGCCTTGAGGTTGCTAAAGAAAGAGAGAGAAGCTTTAACACTCAGTTTTATAATTTATGCATTTAGAAAAGGGTGGCAGTGAAACTCAAAGCAGATGCTGAGTCTTTGAAGGAAGCGAGGAAGACTAGGGGCAATCCTGGCCCCCTCAGTGAAGTCCTGGCAAAATTTCCACTGTTTTCTCAGGACTATGGTTTCTTGCTTGATACTTAACACTCCTTTGATGGTTTTGACATGTATTACAAGCTTCAATGGTGATGTGTGCATTGCTGTAGGTTCAGTATCCCACCCCTTACTGACTATTGATCTAGCTGTTCTTTAAAGGTTTTCATATTCAAAAAATGCAGTGATCCCTCCCTCTGTAATACAGTTAATCTCAAAGAAACCCACCTCGAATATTTATAATGGAGACATTTCAAACTACTAGTCATTTCTGGAAATGTAAACTATCTAAAATGTATTTAGTGTAAAAGAGAAGTTTACAATAAAACAGATCTAGAGGGAAAGGAATTTAAACTGTGGGTTGGAATGCAGGGAAATTCATGCTAAAAAACATCTGTGAACTTTCAAAGTCAAAAAGACAAAAAGATGAGAGCACATAATTTTGAAATGTTTGTGATGTGTGTGTTATTTTCCCCTTTAAAAGCATCAGCCAATACAGCTTCACTTTAGATTAATCATTTACTGTGGTTTTGTGCCTCTGTTTTGGTGGATGCATGGAAAACAGTATATCTTTTCTTAAATACACTGCTTCTTTATTCCTAAAGAATCCTCACAGTTAAAAGCTGGAGGGTCTTCCCCTCCCCCCCAATATTTTCCACGGGGGCTGCTTCTTCTGTGTTCACCCTTTACACTAGAATTTAATTTTACAGATAAACAATAAAACTCTGGAAAAGGAAACTTTGAAAATGTTGTCTGACTGTTACATGAGTAGAGCCACAATACAATTCTGTACTAGTTAACAGAGCAGAATATAGAATAGTATAGTCCAAATAATTAAATTCATTTAGCTGCTTTACTCTTTTTTTTTTTTTCAGTCTCTTCATATTTGTTGCTATTACAGAATTATGTTTTTGTCCTAGCTGAAATCTGACCCTGTTATAAAACAAAGAAAACCTTGCCACACATGGTTTATAATCAAATCGGATGCCAATTTTATTGGCCATTCCTGAGGATCTTCTCAACTTCATTACCAGAAAGGTAATAAGCACAAAACTGATCACAACTGGTATGCAGACATTTATAAAGGCCAGCTGGCAAAAGAAATGCATCCCGATATAAAGAACCATGTTCCTGTCACAAAGAAGTTGAATTATTACAACAGAAAATAAATTTAATCTATAATTTGTCTTTTACATAGGTGGCCCCATTGGGCCTTGCTTCTTCCCTTCATATCATCATCCTTCCTGCTGACTCCAGAGTAACCCAGGGACACTGGGGACAGGCAGGACAGATTTATAAGGCAGGGGAGAGGAAAGCTGGTGTGGGGTTAGCACCAGGCAGTAAACATATCACACAGTGCGAGCACAGTCACACCACTGGACTATATTGGCTCTCCCTCATGCCCAATTTCATTAGGGTCATGTCTATCCCAAGACCTTCTGTGTGATTAATGCTGTTGGCCAGCCCTGGAGGTGACCAAGTAGGCACACAAGGCAGATAAACACTCATAAAGTCTCTCCAATAGTGACAGTAATAAATAGAAATGCAGAAGGAAGGCATACAGCAAAAGTTTTACTTTAAAGAGAATTGGTGGTCTGGATGGGTAAACAGATATACATGGCACAGGCTGGACCCTGGAAGTGATGAAGCAAGACAGATGTGTACGGGGAAAGACAGACTAGTCTGGATTGCTTAGGAACAGGAAAATCAGGACACAATGCTGTAAGCATTTCCACTACTTTCACAGGAAAACCTGTCAAAGAAAGTATTTGTTGTGCATATATCAGGATGTCTTTCTTGTGCTCTCAACTGAGGATGGGCAATTCTGCTTACACTGTGGACCTTAGCTGAGAGTAGTTCCAGAAGGCGGCCAAACCCAGTTCTCAGCCCACCTGTGGTAGGATACCAAGGATGAACACATGAAATCGCTTTGCCAGTCATTCTCCAACCTCACAGAGGTTCTAGGTTTGGATTGTTTGCAGGAAGATTTGATTCACAGATCACTGCAACAGCTGCAGCTTTTACCAACCTGAGCAATAAATGCCAGGAGCATTCCCTGGTAATTCAATAGCCATTCCAGAATCTCATCATGGCCCAACTCCCTTATAGTGAGCAGACATCAAGCACTTGATTAAAAACTGGGCTTAATGACCTGTAAGAACAGGAGTGATACCAATCTTCTCAGATTGAGCAGTAAGCATTTATCAGTGTCTTCCTTCTTGAATTTTAAGATCTGCTACTATTGTTATGCTTCATCTCAAACTCACTGCCAGATGTGCCCATCCTCCGCAACTCCTTCTCTTACTCAATCAAATTTATCCATACATATAATGTATTTTTTACCATTTTGCTCCTCTGAACTCTTCTTCCAGTCTGATTTTCCTAACTTGCTTTCTTTTCCCAGATTCTCCCCTATCTTCTAAAAAGTAGTCATCACTGGTATGTGAATAATTTTTCCTCCCATACAGATTTAACCAATCTGAATTTTCAGACTGACTAAAAAGATTTTCCATTAAAGAGACAAAGCAAACAATCACCGACCTGGTATTTTTTACAACTCACTTTCTTTTCCTGTATTGATAACAACAATGGTATGAGAAGGGGAATGCTCTCTTACATACAAAACGTCACATCTTAAGAGTTGCACAACAATAAACAAAATAACATTTATTAAAAAATAATCTTTACCCTTGTACCTACTGCTTATCAATATCAACACTGTCATATCTACAGTAAAACCAGTAATCCCATCCTCTCAGCCTTGCTGCCTGATATTTCTTTCTACCACTTTGTGCCTTTAATTAGATCGCATAATTCTTAGAGCAGCAACTTTGTGCTTTCACTTTTTCAGGAAACTGCTTGGCTCCTTGTGGGGCTGACTAAGTGACAAGCGCAGTAATAACAGGCCAACTGATCCTCTTCAACAGGAATTGCAGAGAAGCCCTGTTGAGCCAAACACTCAAGAGTGAAAGTACATGACTGGTCTGAAAGGAAACAAACACTTCTATGGAGGAAATACTGATGAAAACCGTTCTTTCTCAAAATAATTTTAAACTTGAGTCTCAGACAAATCCTAATGCCTGTTGACTTTGCTGTTACTGGAGAGAAAGGTCTGATAGAGGATGCAAGCAAAAGAAAGAAGGGGAAAGAGCTGGCTTTATTAGAAGAATGGAAGGGGAGTATCTGAAATCTTGGCTCTGTAAGTTTGATTTAATTTACACCTTTTTGTCCTCTTAACCAGAAAGAAATTATTTATCCTTCTGATTCTACTGTCATAAAGTCATAGAATCATGAAATCATTTAGGTTGGAAAAGACTTTTAAGATCATTGAGTCCAACCATTAACCCTTTTACTTTCAATTACTGTATTTCACTCATAGTAAATTAGATGACAAATATCCAGTGATACTGAATGTTCAGACATACAGAATGGGAGTCATTTCTAGATTGAGACACAGCTCTGGTCTGTATAAAATTACCCCCCGTGTGCCACAGCCTAAGCTTCCACTCCTGCCAGTAGACGTCAGTGTAGTCTATACGGTCAGTGTGGATCAATTCAGCTAACCCTACCTCAGTTATGATGACAGTAAATGCTTGTTTCAGCTTGCTCTGCACTTCCGTTAAATTGAGGATCTGGCATACCAAGTTTTAAATTCAGGTATCCACACATAGACATCTATTGTCACCTAGGACACCATAGGATACACCTCTGAGCTTCCAGCTGCTGGAACAAAAAGACATAGGTTCTGTGCCAATGTGTCCATCCTGAGTCTCTACTCTGGTGCCTGGAGCACCTTCTCTCCCTCCTTCTTTACTGACCATGGTGTCTGCACAGTTGTTTCTCTTATATATTGTCACTCCTTTCTCCAGCTGCAGTTGTCCAGGGATTCTTTTTTTTCCCCCTCCTTAACTATGTTATCCCAGAGGCACTACTACCATTGTTGCTAGGCTCAGCCTTGGCTAGCGGCTGGTTTATCTTGGAGCCAGCTGTCACTGACTGTATCAGACATGTGGGAAGCTTCTAGCAGCTTCTCGCAGAAGCCACCCCTGTAGCCTACTCACTACCAAAATCTTGCCACACAAACCCAATCTGGGAGAAAACACCAACCAGCTTAACAGACCACACACACAAAGTGGCGTGTACCACAGTTTATGGACACCAGTGAAAATGTGCATATTTTAAGGGGAAAGCTCTGTGTGTGGTGAGTGCCTCTTGTGTTTGTGGTTTTGTGGTAGCAAAATAATAAACCCACTGCAATTGGCCTTTGTCCAAGTAGGAGGGCAAACCAATGTTTTTCAAAGGCAGTCAGTTACAACATGAGTAGGAACTATCGTTTCAAGAAGTCCTTGAAAGTTTTAGAAATCTGCTCAGATTTTTTCTGAAAGTGGTACTATATAAAGATACATTTCTTTAAGGGAAACACTTCACACAGGTTTTAAATTGATCTTTAAAGGAAACAGTACAAAATTAAAAGGGAAAAGATGGTATGTTTAAGTTAGGTACTATCTAACCTCAGTTTTAGTCAGGCATCCAAATGGCAGGTATTTAATCTAAGCTACTTGTCTAAGCTCCATTTACAGTCAGCTGTGAGAGGTAATTGGGTAGTAAGTACCTGCATAGGGTAATTCAACACACCTATTTAAAACACATATTTTAGGATCAAATGAAGTAGTGTTTGTAGGTGCCCTGCTCTCTCCACTGACTTAAGGGGAAGATTAGAATACTGCTGCAGAAGATACCTAATTTCTAAGTTGTTAAATGAGATCTAATGAATCGGAGAGCAGAGGAGAAAGAATCAGACAGATCATTTTTTGTTTATTTGTCTTCAAACAAGGCTAAATACCGGTGAGATAACTGTGGGTTTAGTTCTTACTAAATTACAAAACAACAACAACAACAAAAAGACAAAATTTCTTAGAGCAAAGTTTATGTAGTAAAGATAGATCATAAATCCAAAATAACACTGATGCTGAATATTTGCTAGCGTAACTGAGATTATAATGTGTCCCTGTGTGATAGACCTAATACGGTACACAACATATTTTTTCAGTTTCTGTTCAAAGCTGAATTTCACCCATAGTAAATTAGAATTCCCTGGCAACTTGCCCATAACCTTTAAAGTTTTCTACTTGATGATCTTAATACACAAAGGCTTTTTATCAGTAAACTATGTCTGGATGGCAACCAAACTCTGACTCCTACTTCTCCATGCCACAACATTTTTGTAAAGCTGAACAAACACATTACACCAAACTCAAGGCTTTGAAGTGTAAACACCAATATACTATACTAACACAAAATAGTCCAAACATAAGACACCTATAGCCAAATTAGTTCTGCCATATGCAATAGCTAAACAATAAAATATCTTTACCTAAAAAGATACTGCATAACTGCAATCTGCACTTAAGTGGTGTTTGAAATGGATTATCATTCTTGTTTCAGTTTTTTCCCCTATGCATTCACAACTAAAAATAAAAAGGAATTGTAAGCCTGACTGTCTCATTTCAGAGACTTCCTATGACAACTATTAAAAGACCATCATAATGTATGCAGATTTGAAGAAATTAAGTTACCTGAAAAAGCTTTTGTTATCTGGCATAATCCCTCTTCTCTGCAAAGGAAATGCTGGATTTCTGGAATTAAGTTTACCTGTATGTAAAAAGAGAAGATTTAATAATTTCACTCAGAAAAGTGCTCTTTTTCCTGAGACCTTCAATGAGTTTGGTTTTAATTTATCAGAGACACCTCGTGCAAAACTCCTGTCAATGTCAAAAGAGCATTACAACTTTGCCATCCCTGCAATGTGGTGTAATGAAGTTAAAGTGTGGAGTCTTCCTCCACAGACATCACAAACCAAAACTTTAGACTTATGGTTCTCCTCCTGACAGCTGAGTTTTCACCCCTTTCCCTTCTTCCTTTGCAGTCTCTGCAGCTTCTCAGTTCTCTGCCAGTTATCAATCATTGTCTGTCTCTGCATGGAAACAGTCTATGTCTCTTGAATTGCTGAGCTTGGGAACAGAGGTAAGCTAAACCAAATAAAGCACATCCAGGCTCTTCAACAAGAACTGTGTTGCCCTGTGGTACAGACATGCCATTAGTGAGAAATGTTAGTCCAATATATAAAGTTATCCAGAGATATGGGCCATCTGGTTTAAGTCCCCACTGCGCTGCAGACTTCCTGAGAGAACTTGGATAATTCCTTTGATCACCTTGTGTCTCAGTTTTTCATGTGAGAAACTTCTTGACACTGCAGAGTGCTGTAATGATTGCATCAGTATTAGAAGCTCATATATGATAATATAAGTAGAATGAGCAAAAATCAGTTTGCAGAAGTCTGAGGTGTTTTATGATCTGACACCTGAATCCAAAGCATGTATAATACTAGTAAACTGGAACTGCTATTAAAATTTCACTTTGGATACACTTAGATAAGTCATCCTGTCCCCAGGGAACTCCAAAGTACATGCTCCTAGCTCTGACTTCCGTGGACACTCAGTGTTTTTTTGTATCCTCATGAACTTCATACCTTCACTACAGATCTATTTCTTCCTGTCCCGCAAGTCTGAGTCTATACTTTTGAGTCTTGCCCATTTTATCTGTGCCTTTACTTCAAATACAGGACAAAATGTATACATAGTTTGGTCAGGTTTCTTCAAAGACCTCAGTTTAAGTAACAGGTCAGGTGTTTATTTAGACATTTGCATATCTAAGTAACCTAAGCTGTGCCCATAACAAGCTCAAATGAAAACAAACAAACAAACAAACAAACATTGGCACCACTGATGCTTTGGACATGAGTAAGCAGATTGCAGTGCCAGGGCAGGAAACTCCATGAAGGACTCCATGGAGGAGGACACTGATCGAGCTCATACATTATCAATTGGAGGAGCACTGTCACTCTTTGGAGAAGTGCCTAAATTATGTTTACAAAGGAGCAAATATGTTAGATAAAACTCAATAGTGATATAAGATGTGAAGCCTAAATAAGTCCAGCTGTATCATCTGTCTATGCTATTATTCTGAAATATTGCATGCATTTGCTAGCTGTTTCTCCCTGCTTCTAAATTGTCATTTCCAATGGGCTAAATTGCTTAAATTTCCCTTGACTTCTGTAGACACCTTTGCTGCCTGACATGCTGGTGGAGGGTGGCCAAGAACACAAAAGTTTGAGATAAAAGGAAAACTTGACACTCAGAACAATTTTCACTATTTACACTAAAATACTTGCACCCAAAGCATACTATGTCCAAATGAGAAACTGCTTTTGGATGTGATATAAAGAAGAATGAAATGTTGATATCTGACAAGTCTTTCTCAGTAGATAGGAAACTCAAAAACCTTTTTTTATTTTTTTATTCCTGTTAAACCACGCTGCTGCAGTATAAAATAAGCATTAGATACTTTTATTTTTATGAGTGAATGCTGAAAATTTGGACTAGTCCTGTCATCACATTCCCACAAAGGATAACACAATAATTTCATACCTTCTGGAATAACTTCAGATGATGCAAGTCTTCAATTTGAATGCAGCCAGTACTATCATTTTTTCTGGAAGATAAGCAGATCAGAAGATCCCAAGGGCTTATACCATCTATCAGAAAAGAAAATAAGCATATTGAGAAAGAAAATATCATGCAGTTCCTATGTGAACAAAAAATAATCAGAGCCAAATCCTGAGAAATAACAAACTGCTGGAGTGCTAAGTACATGAACTTATTGTCAGGAAACAAGGAAGACCTGAGTCAGAGATGGCTGCTTGAAGAAGAGACAAAACTAAATTGCACCAATTAAAACACCATTATGGATTGGAAGATACAAGTAGGTCTTGGAGTTTGCCTATATCACAGTGCATGATGTGATGTAGAAATGTAGCTTCAAATGAGCTTGGTCAACCTTCTGAAGTGTTTATTGTTTTCTTCTGTATACAGCCTTTATAATCTGGACTAGTTAGAGATCATGGCATCTCTCAAAAGATGACCAGAATCACTGCTTCTGTGGAGGACACCATGAATATGTTCAGTAAAGGGTAAACCATTTTAGTGACAGAATAGTAATTAGAAATAGAGAATTTTCAAACAGAATGGACAGCCAAAGAAACTGTACAGCACCCAAGGCAGGGTATGGCTTTAGGTCAAAGCTCTCTGCAGGACAGTTATTTCAGTGACTAGTTGGTTGGTTCTTTTACCTTTGGTTGGGAAGATTACCTGTATTTTATTCCATTTTGTGCTATCTGTCTGTGATACCTTCCTAATCTTATTAGATTACCCCCTAAACTGGGTCCCACTGATGGCCCACAGAGATATTTATTTAGGCTGATTTCCCTCTCCAAAATGTATTTTTTTCCTATCCCAATCCCCATCACAGTTGCCAACTAAGGTGAAGATTTCACTTAAGGAGTTTTAACAATTTATGTTAAGTGCAATAATGAATTTACTGTGCAGAATGGACTATGGAAGTAACTATCACCTTTTGAATGTTTATAAACATTGTGACAAAGCTGAAGAGCTTAATTTTCATTTATGCTGCATCCATTACTATAAAGAATTCTGAAAACCAGTGTAGTGGTACAAAAATAATTAAGGCATGTGAATTTTAGGCAAGACAGATTCACTACGTGCTCCTTTGCGAAAGAAACAAACAAAAAACTGTAGGTAGATAAAAACGTCACAGATAGCAAATAAGTGAAACATTAAAGAAATGTACCAGCGAATGCTTCATTTTAGTGCAGTAGGTTGGCAGTGTTAATAACCTACTTGATAACCTCACCAGCTAGGTAATTATTAGATAAGTAAGATGTTATGCCTTGGACTAGTAAACACCTTTGAATAAATCATTATAATTACATATAAAACACAATGCCTATCTGTGTGCAAATTGAAAGGGAGCTGGGGGAAACTCCATTTCTCAGAAGCAGTTCATTTCCTGCCCATGTTTATTGTTACGCATCCTGTCCCAGGATGAATTTGATCCCTGACTCTAAAGAATATGCTGCACTGTGTATCATTTGCCTTTAGGACAGTATAGTGATCGATGTGAATATACTGAAGAGAA
The DNA here is from genome assembly GCA_024611175.1 of Megaceryle torquata. Taxonomy (NCBI): domain Eukaryota; kingdom Metazoa; phylum Chordata; class Aves; order Coraciiformes; family Cerylidae; genus Megaceryle; species Megaceryle torquata. Next base: position 111,700 of record JANIJG010017462.1, on the reverse strand, counting down.
GAAAAGGAAAAAGGGCCCTCAGACCTACTTTGTTTCAGAGCTAGTGCCCAGGAAGTATAACAGTTAACTGCTAGGAACAGTTTTTCAGGAGGGGTTGAATGCTTGCCATTATTTGTGTTTTCTATTTAGAGTAATTAGACATCTAGGCAGTTATTTCAGTACAGAACAATCAGCACTGAAACATGTCTATTTATAGAAAACAGGAGACTTCCTATTAGAAAAACAGCATACACCTAGTGCTGTTTCTCAGATTCAAGCTGACAGCAATATGCCTTCTATTTGAAGTATCAATATATTCCTCATCAACTACACCTGAAAAAGTGTTCTTGGAAAATGAAAATGAAAGAGGCGTGTGTTAAAACAGTTATTTGGTACTAGAACAGACTCCCCCATGAATAGATATAGCCTGGAAATTGGTGGTGTCATTCCTCTCCCTGCTTAACTTTTTGTGGGAAATGTACATCTATGATTATGAGACCATGAATATGTTTACCTTCTGCAAATGTAATAATTATAAAACTAGATCTCAGGGGAAAAAAAAAAAGTGTCAGTGTTATTTATATTCCAGTAACACCAAATGGCTCAGGCAAAGGATCCCAAGCTGTCAGGCACTGGGTTTTAGCAGAAAAAGACCCTTTGACATGAAGTATTTCTAAAGTAAAGCAAGATGTAACATGTGAGCTGAAACATTCTACAATGAAAGAGAAAGGAAGAACAAAAGTGACAGTAGTAACACAAGTCATCTGCATGGAAGAACTTGTGTTTCAAAATGGATTCAGAAATGTTTAATGAAGAAGCATTAATAATGTTCACATTATTCCATCTTCAATGTCCACACTGTTTTGCTGGTTTCCTGCAGACTTCATACCAGAGCAGGCTTTGACAGATCATTTGAAGTGGAAGATTAAAAAGGATACTTCATATCTGAACAATTTGAACTACTAGCAATTTGCATGAAGCTTTTTCCACATAAAGGGCTTTGCCTACAGTTATGGAAATCTTGTTTGCTTTATTCAGTAAATGAGTGGAGCTCAGCATGCAGGAGCAGTAGATCAGTTAAACAGTATGAAATCCCACTTTGTGGAAATAGTCTCTACTTCTTTGTATCAGTTTGCATTGGATAAGAGTGAAGAGTGGTAATTTAAGAATAGGCAAATATATGTTCATCCCCTCTCTGAGCAAGTTTTCAAACCAAGTTTTTTTAGTTTGGCCTGTTAATTAAGGTCTTGCCTACAAAGCAATGTTCATCTGCAGAATTACATCTTATTATACAGTCAAAATGACCTTTAGGTGAATACGGCTTATGCTGGCATCTCTCTTTTACACAGCTCTTTTGCCCTCTTCTTCTGCAGTTCTTGTAGCCCTGTCTTGCAATGCTGTCTTAAAAAATGTTTGTGTATCTGAGATGAGTATTTTGTGTTCACCTGAGAATATCAGCCTGAGTTGCTAATCCAGGAATCAATAGAACAGCATACTTTGGCTCCAGTCCACTGTGACCACCTTTAATTACTCTTATAATAGGTTTCAATTTAAAATTGATATAATGTACAAATTATCGTTTTCAACAAGGTACCACTGTTTCCATTGGCTTTGACTCAGACTTCTCACTTGGAATAATTTAAATGGTTTATGTGGAAAAATATTTTAAAATATAATAATCTAGGGAGAAAAAACTCCATGCTTTTTAGCATCAGTGGTAATAGCAATGCAGAGACAAATAAAATATTTAACTTTTTCAACAAAAATATTCTGTAGAGAGTTCTTGTATTCTGATATCATTGATCAAGATGGATTGATAAGATGGATTAGTAACTGGTTGGACAATAGAGTCCAGAGAGTGGTGGTCAATGGTGCCAAGTCCGGCTGGAGAGCT
>JANIJG010017462.1:0-109727 GCA_024611175.1 Megaceryle torquata | reverse complement strand
GTATGGTCCTGCTCTGGCAGGGGGGTTGGACTTAAAGATCTCCAAGGTCCCTTCCAACCCCTGACACCCTGTGATACTGTGATCAAAATGAAGAGAAACAAAAGGACAACTGTAGGATTTAGTGTGTTTTAAGCTTACAGCATATGCATATTCATAGAATCATAGAATCTTTTTGGTTGCAAGAAGCCTTTATGATTATCAAGTCCAACTGTTAACATAGCACTCCCGGGTCACCACTAAACCATGCCTGTAAGCACCACATTTATGTGTCTTTTAAACATGTCCAGGGATAGTGACTTCACCACTTCCCTGGGAAGACTGTTCCAGTGCTTTACAACTCTTTCTCTGAAGAAATTTCTCCTAATATCCAATCTAAACCTCCCCTGGCATAACTTGTGGCTCTTTCTTCAAGTCCTATCGCTTGTTACTTGAGAGAACAGACTGACACCCACTTCACTACAACTTCCTTTCAGGTGGTTGTAGAGAGGGAGGACTCCTCTCAGACTCCTTTTCTCCAGGCTAAACAACCCCAGTTCCCTCAGTCAATCCTCATAAGACTTGTGCTCTAGACCCTTCATCACATTCATTGCCCTTCTTTGGACGTGCTCCAGCACCAAGATGTCCTTCTTGTAGTGAGGGACCCAAAACTGAACACAGTATTTGAGGTGTGGCCTCACCAGTGCTGAGTACAGGAGGATGATCACTTCCCTAGTGCTGCTGGCCACACTATTCCTGGTACAGACCAGGATGACATTGGCCTTCTTGGCCACCTGGGCACTCTGATGGCTCATATGCAGCCAGCTGTTGCCCAACACCCCCAGGTCCTTTTTCAAGAGGCAGCTTTCCAGACACTCTTCCCCAAGCCTGTAGCACTGCATGAGTTTGCTTTGATGCAAGTGCAGAACTTGGCACTGGTCAGCTTTATTTCTAGTTTAATTTCAAGTCAATTTGCAATTTTGCACCTGCTCACACCATTACCCTAAAATTCATCAACTTACAAGCACTAGGGGATAAGATGACAAGAAACAGACAACATTTATCAAGAACATATCATGTAAAACTAGTCTACTTTCTTCTGACAGAGTAACTGATTTAGTGAAGAAAGAAAATAATAGCATGAAACAGTTTAACTTTAGTGAGACCATTTCCACACAACAAACTTACAAGCCGAGTGCACAGCTATTTGAAAAAATGAACTTTATGCTATCAAAATGGATTTTTTTTTGGAGGAGAACCTTGAGGGATACTCCACTGAATATTCAGTTCTGTTCAAACTTTTTAGCAACAAACTGAATGATGAAAGAGCAAGTGCATTTATAAACAGCAAATGACATAAAGTTGAGGGGAAGTATAAGCACTTTGGAAAACATGATCTGACCAAAGGGACATTCCATACCATATGTTCTCATGCTCAGCAATAAAAGATGAGAGAAGGAGGAAGGGGAGATGTTCAGAGTTGTAGCTTTTGTCTTCCCAAGTAACTGTTACATGTGATGGAGCCCTGCTTTCCTGGAGCTAGCTGAACACCTGACTGAGAAATAGTGAATTAATTCCTTGTTTTGTTGTGCTTGTTTGAGTGGCTTTTGCTTTACCTATTAAACTGTCTTTGTCTCAGCACATGAGTTTTCTTTTACTCTTCTGGTTCTCTCCCCCATCCCACTGGGGAGAAACGAGCGAGTGGCTGGGTGGTTCTTAGCTGCCAGTTGGGGTTAAACCATGACACCATAGAATAAATTTTTACCCAGCCAAAATCAACTGTCCTCTTCAATTACTGGAGACAGGACACAAAGTAAATATTTTCATTTGCAGCAAAGATTATATGAAGAAAAGTTTCTAAGTACTAGAACATGTTACTTTAAGGAGGCTACAGAACAACTGCCAAGGGAGTTCCTGACTACATGAAGTTTTTTAAAAAGAAGTTCCCCTCAGCTATACTTGAAATTTATTTCCAGGTACCTCTGAGTCACATGGAGGTGAAGAGAAGCCTTTCAGGAAAAGGTATTGTTTAGGTTATGATGCATTAATCTTTGTTCAAATATACTTTTGTCATATTGTAATCCTGATAGGTAAAAAAAAAAAAAAAAAAAATATTAATTATTAATGATTAAATAGTAAATTTTAGCCTCATGAATCATAGTCTACAGGGAACAAAAATAAGTCAAACTCCTAAACTCCTCTGCTTCTTCAGGGTAATAGAGTGATCACAGATTGAATTGAGTTTGGTGAGGAGGCATAGATTTATTGAAGTAGCTGTTTGTGCACAAATCCAACTTTAAACAAGATAGCGGAATATCCCTGCAATGTAGTCAATTTACAGGAGATTATAATTTGCCAGTCAAGAGTTCAGAGTGGAAGAACCACCCAATGGCTGAAAGACGGAACTACTGACTCACTGTCTGTCTCTGGACTCTGGGCTGGATTTGATGCCTCTCAGAATCTCAGAAGACAGCAGCACCAGGCAGGCTGCATGATGGGGTTTGGGGATGTGGGAATTCTACACTTCTGAAGATCTGAGCTTCACTGATAGTGCTCCAGGGAAGAATATCCTTTGAAGCCTATTTCTGGTTACAGTAGCTCAGCTGTCTCACTTGGGCAAAGACCAAAATGCCGGTTGTTGGATTGAATGCTTTCTCTTTGTTAATGATATGGCCCTTTACAAGTTTTGATATCACTGTTTCATTTGTAAGGTTTTCCCTAAAGGAATGTCTTGTACCTAGGCATGCAGGAATTTTCCCCTTAAAGAAGTAGTTATTGGAAATATTTTAGTTTTAATTTTGATGTGGCTTTTGATAGTCATGAGCCATCACCAATTTGAACTCACTACAGAAACAATGAAGAAATGATCACTCTGCTGAATGAAGATAGTGTAGGAAAAGACAGAAAGGCTTCTGATATTTTCTGAACCATTCTGTAAAGCAGCTGTTCACCTGTACATGTGCAAACCTTTTGCTGTTTCACACAGCATGCCACATGCCTGTTGAGACTGACTGTACTCTGCCATAATGCACAGTCCAGTCCAGTAACCACCTCCTTGGCAAGATAAATTAGTCCAGATTCTTTTGGCGTATTAACTACAGTGTAGTATTATAAGTGTAAAAAAAACCCACCCCACCCTATGTACGAAGCAGAGATTGTTGGACACTGTCAATTCATTCACAGAATACTTCGTACAGTTGTTGTATGGCTGCCAGGGAAAGGCTGCAGGAATCCTGAGGACAGTCACTTATTCACCCACTTGAGAATGATCAGGGTTGTATTTTGGTTCAGCTTCCCTCTGACTAAGTGTATCTGAAGTGCCAAGGGAAGTATTCTTTGTGGAGGAGAGGCTGGCGTGAAGCAAGTGAAATGAATCTAATTCCAAGGGCAGCTCATCTGTCCCTGAACAGCTTAGCACAATACATGGCCCTATACTCAAGAATTAATGCACAGTCACATCTGAGTTCAGCATTTTGGGAAGTGGAATAGTCATCTGAAGTCCTATCTCAGTGCCTCACCCATAAAAACAGGGTAATGCTTGAATATTCTGTATCTTTTCTGCAAATACTGCAAAGAGATGCTAGGTCTAACTACAAATGGGGACACATGACGCTTCCACTCTTGGCTGAAAAAATAGTTATTGTATTACTGTTTCCTTATATCAGGAAAGGCCAGGCTGCATACCTGCTTTTCTTGTAAATCCAAAGCAGAATTTTAAAAGTACAAAAATAAGTTAATGTAACAAGTCAAGAGCTACCTATTTCTCCCAGAACTAAAATTTGTCAAGAAGTTTTCCTTTTTTCCACTTCACCTTACACTCTAAAACTGCCTTGGACCTACCTAGCAAGTCAAACAGTTACTGTGTTCCCTACTGGAATAATTAACACAAGGCAGATTATTTTCTCTAAAAGACGCAAAAGAATCTATTGCAGGCATAAATACAAGAATGGAGAAGAGACAGGACAATTCATTCTACATTTATATCACATTCAGACATGCAATAGATTAACAATCCTTCTTTTTCAATCATGAAATTATCTTACTATAAGAGAAAACCAGGAAAGAATTTGCAGACCTGCAGCAAATTATTTAAAGTGTTGTTTTTCAATTTGCAAATAACAAAAGGCAGTGCACAAAAAAAATCCAAGTATTATTAAACTACATCCACATATTTTTCTGTGCAGCCAATGAGCAGAATACTGGGAATAGAAGTAACTAAAGTATATTCAAAAATTATATTAGTCTGAGATGAGGAGAAGAGTCCTGCAGTATGTAAGACAGGTGCATTGGAAAGTTCTTAGTTTACTGGGGAGAGATTGTCAGGCTAAGAATAATTCTCCACTGAGTTGTATTACAGATTGTAACTCTAACAACCTGTAGCTTTTAAAATGGCATTATCTGTCAACTCAAGCTATGAAAATATGCTGTCAAAATACTTTCTGAGCTACAGTAGAGTTCAATAGCAAACAAGAGGAAAATATGCAGTCCTGACCAAAAGGCAAACACAGCAGGGCAATTCAAACACTCAAGCCTGTTATTCCACTTCTGTGCTTACACACCATGCTTTGGATGAATATTCAGATTACACTGGTATGCTCTCCACACATGGGTACTTTCTGCATAGCAAGCCTCAGTGAAACCAAAAGCACCTAGTAATCCAATATGGTACACCCTACTAGCATACTAACTAAAAAGGTTTACATCCCTAGTTGCTCTCAAATGCTGGCATTTTTACTCTATACGTATTTGTCATGGTTTAGCATTGAGGTAGCCCACCAGACCTATAACTGATGCTCTCTGTTAATCCCACTCCCTCTCCAAAGGGGAAGAGAAAGGGAATAAGGGAGAGAGACTTGCGGATTAGAAAAGGAAACTAGAACAGCTTTAATGAAAATTAAAATAATAAAAATAAAACTTGAATATATACAAATATATACAAACCCAGTATCGAACCCAACCCCCCTGATGGTAATTACATCACTGTCACCACTGATGCCATGGAGAAGGCACCAGGGAAGTCCCAGACTGGGCCCAGCAGCAGACGGGAGCTGTGTTCAGGAGCTGGATTCTGGTACTGGATTCAGGAACACACAGATCAGGACTGAAGACGGAACAGTCCTCCTCAGGTGTCGGCCATCGAAGAAGCAAGAAAGAAGCCAGAAGCCAAAAAAGCAAAGCTGAGAACTTGACCCTTGTAATCCCTCAGCTTTATACTGAGTATGATGTATATGGGCTGGAATACCTTGTTGGTCAGTTTAGGTTCACCTGTCAGGTCCTCCCCACAAGTGCAGCCTTCTACTTTCTGCAACCCCCAGCATGATACACAAGATCCAGCAGTGGCTTTGGTCTGCACACCAATCCTTGGTAGTAACTCTAAACATGGGGTGTTACTATTGCTAGAAGCAGACACTGCCTGGGAAAACAGGCTGCTAATTTCAGCAAGGGCCGTTAGTTAGAAGCACTGAGCTGAAAAGTAAAATTACTGAACAGAATTAACTCTGTTCTCACTCAAACCAGGACAATATTTAATGCACCAGTTTGGCTACCACAGCTAAAGATGCGAGGTAATATTTCTCACTTGCTCAAAATATCTTTGTGTGACTGAGATCTAACCTTTTCTGGGATAGAAATATTTGGTAGTTAAAGCACATAGCTGTCACAGATCTTATAGAGCTCAGCTAATCCATCTGTGTAGGCACTTCCTTACCTGCTGTGAAGGTGGAGAAGGAAACTAACAGAAAAGCCAGACTGAGAAACATTAGAGACAGGCTACTGATCATTGACTAGGATGAAGAACCAGGGGAAAACTGGAAAGAGGGTATGAATGTGGGAGGGAGGAGGAGGGTCATGCAGCTGAGACATGTAGGGATCAGATAGGGGTGAGGAAGCTCCCTGGGGGGTAACTTTATAGCTAAGGAAGTTGCTGTCCATGTGCTCTGTTCAGCATAAGCATTGGAAAATTTGCAATGACATCCCTGTCCTGGTAGCAGAGTTTGGGGCTAAGAATGGGAGGTGCAGCTTGCCTTGCATGGATCAAAGAAAATGAATCAAAATATTAACAGATTTTCACATGTGCATCCCACCGAGGAAGGAAAACCACACTGCTTCATGCAATGAGGAAGAGGGCTCTTGGCTCGCCAAGCCTCAGCAGAGAAGAAAGAACAGCTCCACCCTGCCCTGTGGCAAGGAAGAAGACTGCCTGACACAGCTGCCTTTGGACAACCCTCTCTGCTACATGATCCCAGTTATTCTAACTGGTAACTCTTGGGACTATAGCCAGGAAAGAACTTTGTACCCTTGTTCTATGCACTCTGAGGCAAAGTCATGTGAAAAAGCAGCATGCAGTCATGAAGTAGAAGGATGTATGAGGAGCAGGTAGGTCAAGTCAAAAGTTGAAAATAGGGCATGTCACAGCTTTTGAGTCTGCTGCTTGTCCACATATATGCTCGCTCTGGTCTGATATTTACAAGGTTCTTCAAGATGTCCCACTGTTTATTATGAAGTTATTTCATTTAAACTTCATGTGATATAAAAATAACAGTTTAAATGTCCGAGGTAAATTCCTCTGTCACTCCCAGAGCAGAGGAGCAAAAGGTAAAGAAACACATGAGGAAATGAAGAACACACCAGGAACAGGAAAAGTTCTTCTTGGCTGAACACAGAATGTAAGATATAAAACTGAGAGTCAATTGATGCAAAATCACCAGGAGTCAAAAGTTCTATTACAGAAACTTTTACTAAGGCTCACAATTATTTTTTTCAAGGGAAAAAAAAAACTAAACCAAACAAACAATAAAAATAAAATAAATGAATAAAACAAAACAAAACAAAAACCAACCAAACACAAAACCCTAACAACTAGGCTTGAAGCTCTCATATTTTACTGTGAGAAACTCAAAATACTGGTAACAGTTTTCAGACCCGTGTCTTTGTTGCTGAATAAGCATGGTAGCAGTTCTCTGATTGCCATTTCTGTGACAAAAAGCTCATCTACAGACACACACTGAGGAACTCCAGCAGGTGGGGGAACCCAAACAGCACCCTGCTCTGGCTGGTTCCAGGGACCTGTCCACAAAGCACTCTTATGCGTGTGCACATGGAGGCATGTACATACACACACACACAAAGAGCATAGAAGCATAATGCTGGGTGAGAGAAGCCCAGTAACCCTGTCAGAGAGACACAAGCCCCTGCCCTGGTCCCCACCAGCTGTTCCAGGGGAGACTCAACACAAGTGCCCATCATAATGAGTGAATGGGAGCCCCAAAGCACCTTGTGGACCCGAGGAGGGGAAGAAGAACATTGATTGACTAAGGGGTTTGGACCCATTATGAGGTGAAAGGTAAGAGCATTTCCCAAAAGTTTATTATCGGCTGTTTAGTGGAAGAACAAAAGGTGGGGAAAAAAGAAGGTATCAAGCTGATCTGAAGAGGAACAACCATGAGAAAAATTGGAATAAAGGGATTAAAAAGAGTTTCTCATCTCTAAGTAGTTGGCTGGTTGCTGCTCTTGGCTGGCCAAGTCCTGTACCAGGTCAGGGCAGTCTGTCCTGTATTCTCATTAAAGTTTATTGCCAACTCTTTCCTGGCAACTGGTCTCTCTCACATGTGCATGTGTGTGTCTGGTGTTCTAAATGCTGACCCTGGACTGAGATCAGGGCTCAGACGCCCATGCGTCCAAAATGGGGCGTCAGCTGGAGCAGGTGTAAAAGTGCATGTGTGAGCACTGGTGAGTGGATAAAGCCATGGGTAGTGTTCATGTTTGCGTGAGTGTAGGTCTGTGTGGTTGACCTTGTGCATTCACATATGTGGTGTATAGGGGGTGTATGTGTGTCAGCTGGGAGAATTCACTCAGCCTTGCTGCTGGTTGGACATAGGGCACAGATCTGCATCAGCCTCACCTCTGTCAGGCCACCAGATTTGGCAATCTTTAACTTGGAGAAGTGTGCTCACAGGAGCTACAACAAAAACAGATTGTTGTCCTCACTAGATTGTTACCAAGCCTGCTGATCATACAACCCTTACAAGGAAGAGTCTGGCTGGGTGTTTAGAGAGGTGCCTGCAACAAGTGGAAAGAGCTGGAGGCTGGAAAGAAGATTCAGTGGGTGATTCAAAAAGTCACCCATTGAAAGTAGCACCCGGGGAAGAGTTCTGCCCAATAAAACTAAACTGCCAGCGTGAGTGTGCTTTCCAACCTCCCCTTCACCCCAGTCTTCCTACCATTCCCTCTCTTTGCAACAGGACATGAGGAACCTGAGCTGAGAAACCCTCTGAATGATGGCACTAATGAGAAGTTATCATTGACTTTAAAAGGCAGAAACTGTGCTAGAGATGAAAAAACAGCCTCTTCCCTTCTATGGATGGATATAGAGGAGCTTCAGTATAAGCAGCTAAGGAGTAGATGGGTTTATTTGTCTTAATGTCCTGTCTCATTTTAATTACAATGAATTAGGATAACAGTTACAATGTCAAAAGTATGGTGTTTGATCTCCTATGCAAGAAACAAAGTCACATAAAGTCTGAGTGGCAGCCCTTGATCACTTCACTTAAAGCACTCAGGCATCCTCTGCCAACTCTAATGAACGTGTCAGATTTCTTAATAGCCAAGTGGCAGGAAACAATCAGAATACTGAAAAAGGGAAGCTTGGAAATAGAGGCAATGGCTAAACTAAACAGCATCAGGACAAAGGCTCAGCCACGGGCAATGATCTGCTGTGTTTGTTTTCTCCTTGCTGGGTGGTCATGCAATGCCTCAGGAGACAGCTCAAGTCAGTGGCAGTTCCTAAAACTCAGCAAAGAGCTGGCCACCCGCAGTCAGGGGAAAAGCATTTAGATGCATGGACATGAGCCATACTGCACCACTTGTCCTCAGGACTAAGGAATTGACCCATTTTATTTATTTGTTACACAAAGCCACACAGTGATGCAATAATTAAGTCATGGCTAATGTAAGGGAGATTTCCAGTTGTACCCCTCAGGTACTCTTTTCTGTGCAGCACCCTACACTGCCTTTCAACTCTACTCACCTGGCATGCCATGGGGTAGTGAAAGTCAGAGACACAGACATCATCATGACTGCCATGTAGAGCATTCATGGAGCACAGAAAATACATCTTAAAAATAACTCTCCAAAAATTTTAAATAAATGTACGGTGAGACTTCTCACTTTTGAAGGTCAACAGACACCCCCACATTCTTAGATTTGCAAACTCTGTGTACTGTAGTACCCAGGATGTAACTCAGATGTGTCATGGAGTCAGAGAAGAAAAAAACCTGCTGCTTTCTCCTACCTCACACATCATCCTGTCAAAAAGAGAGCAACTTAACTAATCTACAGGTACCTTTTGTGCCAGTACTTTCTGGAATACTTCTGTCTTTCTATTCTTAGAGCTTTCTCCAGAGGTCCTCTAACCATTTTTCTAAAGCCAAAGCACTTCATTACAAGTGAAAACGGGGTTAGCATGTGCCAAACTCTATATATTTAAAAACCTTGAAAATTACCTCAATTACTTTTTATTGGAGACTGACTTCTAGACAGGCTCCAGTGATAGTAAGCCTCACTGTGGTGGTGAAAATTGGAGCAAGGGCTTTTCCTTTCTTTGAGAGACTTGCTGAAGCCAGATGAAAAAAAAATAAAAAATAAAAAATTGCTAATTCTCATTTAGACAGCCAAATACTTCTTGATTTGGTTCAGAATAGCTAGGTTTTGTTCTTATTTTCTTTCAGCTTGTTTAACAAAGTACTTCAATATGCTGATAGGTTTTCTATTTTCTCTCTTGCTAAAAAAGTAATGAATTGTAGTGAAGAGTGGTTCTCTTCCAAATAAAGAAAAAATTATTTTGTCTTACTTTACCATTTTAAATGAAAAATTATTTTTTTTTAACTAACAAAAAAATAAAATTCAGTTGAGTTGTATTCTGTTAGATCTAAAATAACTCTGTTTCTGCCAGATTCATCTCACATGTATACAGTGTAGAAGAAAACTCAGTATATTCTAGGTACAAACACACTTCTAGTAGTGGCTATAAATTAAAAATTAAGCTCCTTTTTATTCCTAAATATTTATTTTGGAAAGCATTACCACAAATGTCAGAAACAAAGTCATTACAACAATGAGCTTGTTATAGAAACACTTTATGCCTTGAATCATTTGTTTTAAACTTTCCAAAATACATACCACTCAGCTTTTCTGTCCTTCCCTCTATCAAAGTCTGAACATGTTTTACTTATATGAGGCACTACTGAGGAAATATGTTAAGACTCCTTTTTTTTTTTTTTTTCAATCTTGCTACCAGTTAACATTGCTCAAATTCTATTTGTTACTTCTTAGACCAAATCTCTTCCCTATTTTGCCCTTCTGTTGTGAAAAAAGGGCATTGTTTTGTAAGGAAACACAACTACCAAAAATTATATAAATTAATTATATGTGAGCTTTTTCCTTTCTAATCAAAGGGTTGGTGTTACTTTTAGTAATAGTTTTCTGTGCAAAGTATTTTTTTTTCAGAAATCTGAAAGGTCTCACGGCCAACCTCAAACTGAACAATAGTTAGTTTTGATTTCTGAGTGCATCAGAGAAGCTTCCTTTCTCTTCAGCATCTGTGCAAACTAGAATTACCTTCAAGTAGACAACCTCAGGGGCCAAATTAAAAAATATTGAATATTACATTGAAAAATCAACTTTAAGGGAGTACAATGAACATCAGAAGAGTAGAATGATCATTCCCCTCATGAAGCTTCCCATTTGATGTAAAAAAAGACTGTGTTTACAACAGTATGGTGTGTGAAATTTTCAGAAACATGCTCTAACCTGTGGGTGGCTACTACAATTTCGATGTCTGGGCAGTTTTGGGATCCAACCTTCAAAAGAGCTGTCAGCTGAAAGTGGATGCAGCTGGAGAAAGTTGGAATCTGAACCCAGGAATAGAGGGGGCTGGCTGCAAATTACAATGAAGGCCCACACAGTGTATACGATTTTTGTTATCTGAACCAATAACAATCATGATAACTGAAGTAAATTAATATCAATTAAAAAAAAAAAAAATTGTTTGGGTTCAGTAGTCTATAATGCCTCTATCTAAAATGGGAGCACAATGATGAAAGACACAACACGTCTCACAGCTGACCAGGGATCAGAGCCAGTGAGTACATCAAAAAGGGTGCACAGCTTCCAGCAGCTAAAACACTGGGCAACACTAATGCAACAGTCTCTTAGAGACAGTGCTCTGGCAGGACTGCTACTGCTTCTGGCTAGATTTACTGTCATTCTCCCAGTACCTATATTAGCAGATAATCATCTGACATTTAGAAACAGACATATATTTATAAACCAGAGTCTCTGCTTGAACCCTATCAGAGTAGGGATTCATTTCTTAAAGGGAAGAATTTTAAAAATGCTTGAATAAACAATTACCTGCTGTTACCTTCTTATCCCATAGGCAATAGCTAGAAAACATTGCCTCAAACTCTTACAGGATTTGCATGTTACTAGCATATTATACAGCTTGTATACTTATACCTTAATCTCTTGGATTTATGTCATTTCAGTGGACTCGCACATTGTTGCTTTCCTTTAACCCATGTTTGTATCTGCCCGGACACTGGTGTTTTTCATATTCTATTAACGTGACATAATTTATTCCAGCAAGGCTTTAATTTTAGTTCACTGTGTAATAAGCATGTAATATTTTAATTATTGTAAGTTCTAAGTCAGCCCAATAGATACCACTCTCCATTGGCTGTATATTCTGTTTATATGACTGAAAAGAACAATAAGAAAACAAAGCAAAAAAGTATGTTTGGCAACTTTATGACTAAATGCTATATTTTAGTTTTAACTTGCAAAGTCCTTATACTTTTGTTATGAACAAATAAAGAATTTCTGTTTCTCAAGGAAAAGTACAATTCTACAGCGGGTTTATTATAGTGATACAAAGGAATAGTTTGTTTGCTCTTCTGCTAGAAAATATGAGTATGTTCTGTTAATAATTAGGAAGGAGAATACACATTGTTCAGAAAAATATACGATGAATTTAGATTTTTCTACCATGAAACCACAGCGTCACATTAGAAAACAGCATTTACTTGGTTATGTTAAAAACATATCTTGGACTGAAACAATGATGTCTGTGGCATGAGATTGGGCATCCACTTTCAACTAGTTGACAAATAGGCAGGCTTAATTGCTAAAAGCAAAACTAAAAAGTCATCAAGACAGTCCATGTTGCTGATATACCTTTTTTTAACTAAAATTCTGTGAACTTTCCTTTTAAGGAAGCAGAACAACCTTCACAAGCATTAAGTATGCTTGTAACTCAGTATGCTCTGAGGATCACATTTCTACCTATTTAGGTTGTTTAGGAAGCTTCTTGCTTAAAAACAGACAAAAAGAGTGTTTCTGAAATGTATGTTTTAGTTGCCAAAATTTTGCCCAGGACTCACATGACATCTATTTTGCATTAGAAAAACAACCAGTTCTGTATACTGTCTGCTATATGTTTGTACCAACAGTTAACCAAAATAATTTTGGAACAGAAGTTACATCTGCTAGATTTGAAGGTATACATGTATTTGTATGGTAACCCACAACATACTTTTGTGGCTAGGCTCACCATTGTTACTTTGCATAATATTTTTAAATTACTTACTCATGATAGAATGATCTTGTGCTTTTGCTGGCATGCTAGGATCTCCAGTCCTGCTTATTTAACCTTACCTCCACAGGGTTGTTTACACTTTCAGAACCTGATTTCAATTTACTTTAATTTTCTCAGAGCCTTTTGTATTTATAAAAGCTGAGCATCTAGTGACCTCTCTATTCCTGACATTTCCTTTACTCTCCAGTATGAAAAAGAACAAAAACCCCAGTGTCCCCTTTCTGTTCCAAAAAAACTAACTGCTTCCTTCAGTGGGCTGGTCTTTGTAATTGAAAATGGCAACCAGATGTTTACAGAACACACCAGCAATTTTCCTTGAGGCCTTTAGTCTTTATAATTGTTAGCTAAAGTTTGTTGTATTTCATGGAAACTTGTCTGAGGCTGTAACAAACAGAAAGTAGGTTCTCCTCCTAACTGTACTCTGAAAGATTAAAAATAAAAGACTTAAATAAAAATTAAGTTAGAACTATGCTACCTAGTCCTGTTAATGTATTTCAAACTCCATAGAAAACCACAAAATAAGGGAGGAGATATGGTTCTGTTAGTACTAATTTTTATGTGTCATCCCATGAAAACCATCCCTATTTCAGAGTATGTTATTTGCTTTCTACAACTTCAGCTGGTTATTCTCTATGCACTACTGATTTCATGCTCCCTTCCTTTTTCCCCACTCCTGCCAGGAATATATTCTCAGAAATTTTATTTTTTTCTTAGAATAGTTCACATTCTAAGATGCTGTAAACTACATATTGCTTGTTTCTCAGTTAGAGGCCTGAGTCACCACAGCTGATTCATATCTGAAATCTCTCCATCTGCTTTAGAAATCACTGTTTCCCCTCTTCAGTTTCTTCTCTATCTCATTCTCTCAAAGATGTCAAGTCATCTGTGAATCTGTCTTGTTACCCTGCAAGGGGACACACTACACCCAATAAAATCTCTTTACCTAATATTTCAAGGCCTCTAAGACTGAATGCTTTGCAGCTCAAAGGCATCCATTTGATTACTTACCACCAAAACAGCTTTCCTAATATCTAACATAACTTTTCTATTGGTAATGCAGTACTTCATGTCCTAATTTACTATAGGCATGAAGAACAGATTGTTGGTTTTTTCCTTGACATTAGACTTTTTAAATATTTCACAGTAAGAAGTACCTCTGTTCCCCCAGCCATACCAATCTTCACACTCATTCAAGAAAGAGCATCACTGTGTCCTCCAGTCTCTACTACCTTCTGTCATTCTCACTGCTTTTGCTCATATAGTATGTCTTGGAAAATGCAAAGCAAATGTCTGACAGTCACCAGTCACGGCCCTGGGGACCCTCAAAGCCCCTGGCTGTAGCTAATTCTCTAGACTAATTAGCTTCACTGAGGAAACTATTACTGGCTGCACTTATGAAGTAGCACTTCTGCTGTAAGTTCCTTCCTTGCTGCTGGCCAGATGTCAGCAATTAAGCTGATTCTTTTGCTAATTTAGCCTCTGGTCAAAAGTATGAATAGTGAGGAGTACTAGAGGTGGTACAATGTGGTAAAGGAATAACACAAAGATATACAGGAAGGAGCATTTATTTCATCCTAGTTATGACAGTGACTCATATGGTTTTTATCCTAGTTTCTCCATCTCTAACTCTGGTGTGGCAACATTTCTCTGACTCCTAGTCCTACTGTGAATAGAAGTGAACAGACACAGATATTTTCTTCCCAGGTTTTCTTTAAAGAGCAATTTTTCCAAAGGAAATTCAACAAACCAAAATGAAAAATTGACAAAAACTGGCTTGGAAAAATGCTGTTTGGGAGAATCAAAGCAGATTTTTCTTTTATCTGTCCCCAGCTCCTTCTTCTGTCATGCAGCATTCTGAGAGAGACACAAACCTGCAGCTAGCATCACTCCACATCTGCTGCACACCTGTGCTTGCTCCGTGCTCCCTGACCTTCCCCAAGCAGCAGCTTTTACAGGGAGCAGCTGCTGGGTATAAGGAAGCCAACAGAGCACTGCATAGAGAGCCAAGGAGGGAGGAAGCAGAGGCCATATCTGCCATGACAATGCAACAATTCTCAAATCAGCATTTTACAGCAAAATGAGTTATGTTTGAATATATTCAGGTTTCTTTAGCAATGAAGGGTTATTCATTCCTTGCTGTAATACCTACATAATACCATGAGGTACCACCTTAAATGCCAGACAGACCTCTTCACTCCAGCACGTAAGGAGAAGGTCCAAGATTCACTTGGATTTTCTCCCACGGGTTTGTCTCACTCATCCCTTCCTGTTCTTGAAGCAGCTCCACCCAAGCACGGCTCCCACATCTGCAAAAAGCTGGATCATCCTCACAGTTGCTGGAACCAAGGCCTAATTTACACAGCCAAGTATTTTAATACATCATAGTCTCAAAATGGCAGAAGACAGAACAGAATTCACTGCATATTGACCAAGTCAGCAAGGAGGAAATAACTTCAGATCTAATATTCTTTACAATTTATGTAAATTTAAGGATATACATATAGAGTAAATGATCTCCACTTAAGAATTTCAGGTGAATGAAGAGGACATGAAGCTGCTATTGATTTCAGTGAAAATAAATATCCACAGACTTATTGACCCAAGCAGTAAATATAGACCAAAGCTAAGATGGGTTCAGTACTTATCTTACGGAACAATAAATCACAAAAAAGAAAACCAACAACCAAACAACAAACAGCAAATCAATATCTGTACTGTAACAATATTTCTAATGTCATGGCTAAAATTTCATCTTCAGTGGATGTCCCTCAATCTGCAAACTGAATGCATAGTGAATTTAAAAACTGTAGTATGAGGATTTGATTGTGTAAAATCAATACTATGAAAATGGTCTGTCATTCTTTTTTTAAAGTCGCTCATTGCAATGGCAAAAACTTCCACCCAGTTATTAAAACTAACATTCTAAGGCAGCAGGGAATGTATAATGTTCTGCTGCACTCAGTTTGCCAGCAGCCTGAAGAGATGTGCTTTTTTTCCATGGCCAAACTGAGTGGTTATCATTAAGGTTGTACAGAATCTTTTCCAGTCCAAAAGCTACTGGTAACAACAGAATTTTGCATGTTATTGCAGAATGAATTAGAACTGGCTGGTCAGACTTATAGCATATAACTGCACACTTTTTAGAGCAGTTTCTGAGATTTGCATAACTACTGGTAAAGGTGAAGAATTGAGAAATGAAGGAAATGCCTATTAAGGGAGGGTCACTATTGACTAACGAGGTGGGCACACTGAGCAAAGGACTGAAAAGCTGTTGGCTCCAGAAAAAAAGATATAAATAATTTATTTAACTTAGAAAATTTTATCTGGGGAAAATATGGACTTCAGGAAAGGTCCAGGCAGCAGACAGTAACTAAGGAACATTATTATTTTTGGAGGGTATAAGTGTATTTTAGTGCAACAAATTTCTGAGACGAAACTTTCCTGTTAAAAAATGTGAAAATGTTGGCAGAGCATCACAGAGCCATAGGGACCCACAGATCCTGTTAATCTTTAATGTAAAGCCTAGAGGTGTGGGACTTTCTCACTCCTCCTTCTGATCTTTTTATCATTTTTCTGTGAGGCTGTGACATCAGTTTCAACACCCTCCAAGGCAGTGGCAAAGGCAGAACTTGTCCCAGAGGCTATGTTTCTGTGAGTGCAGTCTCATATTTTAAAAAAGGAGGAGGATGGAAGGAACAACATACCAATCACACCTTCTTCTGCCTCGCTGGCAAACAACATGAGTGTACCATTTATAGATGTGTTGCCCAATACAGTCTGATTATCTTTCTCATCAGCTGTTATCCAACTTCATTTGAACTGCTGGATTTACCACAGATACTGACCATGCTAAAACAGATCTACCCCAGCAGCAGCTGCATGCACAAGGTGGCAATCCCAGCTCTCTGCAAAAGCTGGCTATCTCTTCATCTGCTACTAACACAGTACTGCCCCTCTATCTTCATCCTAGCAGCAGCAAAGAGATGTGTTAAACCTTACAGCAAAACTGGCTCACTTAAGGGCTGCTGCAAAAGAAAGATTCAAATAGCTCAGAGCAGGCACAGATATCATCAGTCTATTGGCTTTTCCCTCCATGTGGGTTTAATTGCTAAGGAATGGTGAAAGCACAGCTACTTTTTGTTCAACCAAAGCTGCTTGAGAATTTACTGACGGAGTATTTTTCAGCGAAAAAAAAAAAAAAAATAGGAGGGTTGAATAATTTATATTTTACTGCAGAAAGCATCTGTACAGAATTTTCATAGGAAACCCGTAAGCCACAGTCTCTTTGCCTGAAAAAAAAAAATTAAAAAAAGGTATATTTTCCTTTTTAGAAAGTTATTTTCCAGTTACCAAAACTCTAAATGTTTTGGTTGGTCTGTAAGAACTGAAAAAATTCCACTGAAGAAAAAATATTCTCCTGTTGTTTATCTCTGACAGCAAGGAACTCAACACAGTACTGCAGCCCAGGTGTGGAGGATCTCTCTGGAAGATCAGTGTGCAGAGCTGTCACATTTGGGTTTCAAACAGGAGCCTAACTGGTCCCAAAATTAATAGCCAGCACAAAAAAAAAGTTAGGAATGTTTTGTGGTGAATTTTTTTCCATATATGACTTCAGCTAGACTCTTGGCTCTCAGCCATTCTAAACAACAAAACCTTTCAAAATTGAAGTGAACTTTGGAAAATACATGAATAAGACAGAGTGCGCAAAAATAAAAGCACTGGATAGAGATGTTAAATAATATTTAGTAAGAAGGAATGACTCTTTTTATAGATTTTTCACAACACTCATGATCTATGTTTCTCTGTCCATTGTCTATGTCTTTTTAATAGAGTCTTCAAGGAATATATATTTTTTTAATAGTATATAACACTCCTAATAGGAAAATATTATTACAAAGCGTAGCTTAAAATACTCTTCTCCAAAATAAGGAGTACTATCCCATCCAGAACAGTAAACCCCATCATCTACTGGCAAAGAAAAATAACTTTGAGGGTAACTTGTTTAGTTCTAAGAAAAGATCATTGGCTTGGTATGCAGACATGCTCTTTTACTTACTTCTTGTTTTTAAAATATAACTTCAAAGCTAGGCACTTACATAACACAGGGAATAGTTGAAGGCAGACTCATGTTGTCATGAAATGGAATTAGTAGAGTCTTACTCTTTACCTTAAATTGGCAAGCATTTGACTTTTTTACAGACTCCACCATCTGCTCAAAGCTGTAGGATATTCCTGGAAAATACCTAAAACCTTTTTTTTTTTTTTTTTGTCTTTTTCATTACTGGAAAAATACTACAGGAAGTACTGGTACTAGCCTGTAAAATATAAATACCCACAGTTACATTGACTTCTGCAGAGGCCGTGGTTGGAGGGTAAAAACTTGTAGTGGAGAACTTCAGCCCGAGCTGATCACTGTAGAAAAATCGAATACAGTAATTTTTTTTCTAGGTCATAACTGAATTTGGCATACCCACTTGCATGGACATTTGAAATAAAAGTATTTCACAGAGGTGGTGCACATGGTCCCCAGAGATGCTATCTTTTCTCTGCAGCCCATCTGATATTAGCAAAGCCTGAAGACATGCTGTGGCTTGTCACTCTGAGACAGAAAGAACTCAAGAAGTGGCTGAAAGTTGCCTATGAAATCAGCTTAAAGTAAAAGAGTGAGGTCAAGACAATTTGCTATTTCTTGGTACAGCCTGCTAAGAAAACTGCATGAACTTCATTTTCAATAAAGTTTCTTAATGAAACTTGAAATTAGCAGTGGAATTTTGAGCAGCCTCAAGCATGCTAATTAATTATGCTTTTCATCTATGAAACTACTAAGATTGGTTAAAGCACAAAACAAAACTGAGCTCTCTGGTAACCCCAGGAATGCATTGCAAGCCTGAATGATGCAAGCAGTGCTCCCTTTAGTATGAGAAATAACCAACCATACCATTTTTCTACTGACAGAATGGTGGCCTGCATATTTTTTCAAAGACTTCCAGTTCCAAAACTGACCTCCAACAAGACCAAATTGAGATCACAGTTTCAGTCCATACCTCTAATGTGTCCAAAAGCACTTAAATATAGCCAGCACACATACAACTGGTGCCCAAAAACTTCTCTATCAAGCATAGTATAACTTTACACAACAAGGCTACAGTCCCTTGTACAAGAGATCAAACTTCTTTGGTAGTCTGCTTTAACTGTGGATCAAATCAACAGGAGCTAAGAACCTAAGAAACTAAGAAGACAACAGCACTTTACCCTAGCTTCTGCAGCAACTGCAAAATGCACTTCTGTATTGTGCTCTTTAACAAGCTTACAGAACTATCAAAACATGACTGGAAGAAAAAGAGTACTTTCATGTATATAGCTTTTCTTTAAGAGAGAAAAGGAGAAAGAACCAAAAGTAGCAAGTATTTTTTTTGTTATTAAATGGTCTCCTAAAAATCATTGTTATATTGATGAAGTTGTCCTGAGAAGTCATCAGGAATCAAACTGATCTGATTTCATTGTCAAGACTATGATGACTCATTCTGCTGCATTTTTTTTACATAAGGATATATCTAATGGAAGAATCATCTAATTGTTGACAATCATCTGCAGAACTGAGATGGGCTAGAATTTTCTGATACCCTTAATCGGATCAAGACTCTTTAGGCTCTGGAAGAATTCTGTATCAATTACTAACACTTAGTAATTAATGAATGAATGAAGTCCAATTATTCTTACTGTGATAAGGGTCTTCATGCCTGGGATCTTCCATCACTCTGTTTTCAAGGACTGTAACTGTATATCCATGTTTTGCCAGGATGCGCTGACAGAGCTGACGGTCGCTCTCGCGGTGGGCAGGAGGTGTGTACAGAACTGCTCTTCTTGTACGGTTTCCAAAGTACTGGAGAATGGAGTCATCGAGCTACAGCAAAGACAATGCAAAGACAATGGTGGTAAGATAGGATGCTCCTAAACAGTATAAAACATAGTTCCTATTTTTCACAAAAAGAGACTAGTAACTTACTGTGACAATCTGGGAAATATTTCTGCTATAAATAAGAATTCTTTTTATATCAGAGACTTCTGACCACAGATTTCATTTTATCTGCCTCTCTGTTTTTTCTACATTCATTTTGGACTGGTATTGTAATGGTTTGAAAGCTCAGGATATCAATAGAGGATCTTTAAATCATGGTCTTCCCTTCATGAAAACATGAAATCTGGGCTGCTCTGGTGAGCTGGTAATAGCACTTGCCAGCTGACTTTGACTGCAGCCTCAGGCTGATCCATGGTATAATAGCCTGGGATAGGAGCTGCTTGCAAGGAAAAATGGAAAAGAGTTACACCAAACTTATAGAGATGGTATGAGCTTGACATTAAGTTCTGAAAAGAGCAACTTACTGGCCCACTGTCATTGACTCTTTAGGAAAGGCAGATATCTTACATGTTATGTGTGGTGGGTTGATCCTGGCTGGGTACCAGTTGCCCATCAAAGCTGCTCTATCACATGAGTCTTTCCCACAGGTTACAGTTTTTCATGAACTGTTCCAGCGTGGATCCCTCCCACAGGGTGGAGTCCTTCAGGAACAGACTTCTCCACCATGGGTCCCCCATGGATTCACAAGTCCTGCCAGCAAACCTGCTCCAGCATGTGCTCCTTGCTTCAAAGGTCCGCAGGCCCTTGACAGTTTCTGCTCCATTGCAGGCTTCCCATGGGGTCATGGCCTTCTCTGAGACTTTGGGATGTCCTTTGGGCATCCACCTGCTCCAGCGTGGGGTCCTCCCCAGGCTGCAGGTCGATATCTGCTCCACAGCCTGCCTCACCATGGTTTTCACCATGAGCTACAGGGGAATCTCTGCTCAGATACCTGCAGCGCCTTCTCTTCGTCCTCCTTCTTCACTCACATTGTTTTTTGTCTCACATATTCTCAGTTCTCTCTCTCTCTGCTATTGTGCTGCAGTTTTTTCCCCCTCTTCGAACATGTTATCACAGAGGCACTACCACTGACAGACTAGGCCTTGGCCAGTGATGGGTACATCTTGGAGCCAGGTGGTATTGGCTCTATTGGACACAGGGGAAGCTTCTAGCAGCTTCTCACAGAAGCCACTGCTGAAGCCACCCCACTACCAAAACCTTGCCATGCAAAACTCAGTACAATAAGGCATAAAAATAGGATGTCCATGTGGGAAACAGGTCACTAATATCAGGAATAGTCTAGTTGTTCTTTTGCAATAAAATCACCATTAACAGACAAGATTTTATTTTGGTAAAAAGCATTTGTCTTTAGGATTTAAATATACCATCATTTAAGGGATTAAATTCAGGACATAAAATCAGCATTTGGAAAGTTCATGAGTTCAACCTAGCAGCAGTTAGCAATGTGTCCTTTAAAACCAAAGTTATTCCATAGCTTTTAATTTTAGTAAGCTTATCACTAGAGATAGGAAGTGCTACACAAACAAGGAACCACCATTTGTGCATAGCAGACCACACTGAAAAAAGACAGATGCTTTGATATAAACAAATGTCATTCAAGATGTGTCCAGTTGTTTATAGGCCTGAGATCTAGAGATAAAGTCACTCTTCTCAGCAGTCTGTTCCCCAATTCCAGGATGCAGTTTTACATTACACTTGGATGAAGTGTAAGCTTCTCTGCAGTAGTGAGGACCATGAACTATTCATAGCTCCAAGTCTCTAATGCCAAGTCAGCTTTTGCTCCAGAGCAAACATCCCCTGTGGAAAGGGTTAGCATCATCAGTGAGAAGACCCTGTGAAAAATAACTCGATGCAACACTATTTAGAGTCTTCCACATATATTTGTTAAATGCGGAACCCAAAACTGCTTTAGGCACTGGGATATTAAACTAACAGTTGTTCATATGATGGCCATAAGAAGCACAAATAGCACAGGGTGAAGTCACAGAACTGAGTAAGGTAACTTGTCGCATGTCCTCCCTAGCATCCCACTTTTTTTAAAACACATTAATCAAGTGTAAAGCACAGTGTTAGAGCATCTCACATCATACTTCCCTACCACATCACCCACCATTCTTTCTCCTCTGTCTTTGCTCCTCCCTCCTCTCCTCGTCTCTCTTTCCTGCTCTCCTGCAGCACCTGCAGTCTCTGGCATCCCTTCCTCCCTTCCCTGTTCCTCCCAGCCCTTGCCCTGGCTCCCCTCCTGTGCTCCCTCTCCCTCCATCTCCAGGCTGTCCAGCCAGACACCTCCCACTTTCCATTTCACTTGCATTGTGGAAGAAAATAAGGAGGGAGACACCTCTCACTTTATTTTGTGAGCAAATCCAATTTTCCATCCCATGTGCGTGCTGCAGTGGCCAGTGTTGTGGGGTGAACTAAGGACACGTGAGAAGCGCAGAGGGGCTGCAGCCCAGGACATATCCCTCTCCAGTTTTAGCTGGAGAATATGGCTCATCCTAGTCCCATCCCTTCCAGTACAGCTGAACGTGCTTGCTGCCTAGTGCAAGGGTTCCGCCTTGGACTTGGCGGCACTTTGAGTGCACCACTGCTCACTAACAGCTACTGCACTTTTTTTTGTGCTGACAATAAACACCTTTCTTTTCAAAAGCCTCCTTCAGTGTCACTTCTTAAGCATCTTGCTTCAAACAGACTTCAAGAGTTTCTACCTCAAGCACCCAGCAACAACTTTTTTTTCTGCTGTGGGCAATACTTCAAGGGCAATATCAGCACTTGCAAGGCTGTCACAGTTTAGGGTCAGGGCAGCCCCTTAGACCAATAACAGACACTCTCTGTTAACCCCCCTCCCTCCCCACAGGGGAAGAGAAAGGGAATAAGGGAGAGAGGCTGAGCAATTAGAAAAGGAAAATAAAACAGCTCTAATGAAAACGAAAATAAAAATAATAATAATGGAATATATACAAATATATACAGAACCAGTAATGAACCCCATCCCCAACCCCGCCCCCACTGGTAATTACATCACTGTCACCACTGATGTTGTGGAGCAGGCACCAGGGGAGTCCCAGACTGGGCCCAGCAGCAGACAGGAGCTGTGTTCAGGAGCTGGTACTGGATTCAGGAACACACAGATCGGGATTGAAGGCAGAACAGAAAGAGTCCTCCTTGGATGCTCCAAGGAAGGAACTGAAAGAGGACCCAAGCCAAGCTGAGCAAAGCCAACAAAGCAAGCCAAGAGAGGGTTGAGATCCTCCTGATCCCTCAGCTTTATACCGAATATGACGTACATGGGATGGAATCCCTTGTTGGTCAGTTTAGGGTCACCTGTCCTGTCTGCTGCTCTCTGCAGTTGTGGGCTTTTACATTCTGCATCCCCCCAGTGTGGCACACAAGATCCATCAGTGGCCTTGGTCTGCACACCAATCCTTGGCAGTAACTCTAAACAAGGGGTGTTATCGCAGCTAGAAGCAGACATTGCCTGTGAAAACATTCTGCTAATTTCAAAAGTGCAGCTAGTTAGAAGAGATGAGCTGAAAAGTAAAATCGCTGAAAAGTATACTCCCTGAACAGAATTAGTTCTGTTCTCATACAAACCAGGACAAGGGCTCACCCTGGCTCTGCTGCCCTCTCGCAGCCTGTGCCTGGTGCAAAAGGCCTTGGCAGCCTCTGGTGCTGGCCGGGCCTGGGGGCCAAGCTGTGCCCCCCACAGCTTCCTCTGGATAGCCAGTGAGGCACAGAGGAACAGAAGCTAACTACTCTCAAGGGGTCCCGATGGCCCCATGGGGTCATCCTGCCTGCAGCAGGACCTTCCAGAGGAAGGGAGCTCTCCTTCCCACCTCCGCACTAGCACTGATGCAGACAGCATCAGTTCCCTGGGGATTAGCAGAAATGTTTACAAAGCTCTAGTTTGGCAAAGGTAAATATTCAAGAGAAGGTTGATAGTAGCTCAAAAAAATAAAAAAAAAAAAAAAAAAAAGGAAGTTCAAGCAATGGTGGTAACCTAGGTCACTTCCATAAAGCAGAAAGGCAAACAGTCCTGAGAGCGGCTCCACAGACCTGCAGAGCAGCCAGCTCTCATGAGCGCCTTTCATGGGTGCTCAGAGGGCTTGTGAAGGCCCTCACACATGGACCACAACACTAGCTGCTCCAGAGGGCTTTCCTTGGGACTCACAGACCAGAGACACATAGAAAACCTTCAGGCTAACAGTGTGCAAAGCCTCTGGACACAGGGCTGGGAGGTACCAAGTAGATCTGGTTGGGGATATACTTGCCTGCACACCCAGTCTCCCCTATCACTGCTCACAAGCTAGACACTATATTCCCAAAAAGCCATGATGGGATTTTTGGGACATCAAGACAATTCAGGGTCCTAAATTTAACATCTTGACCCAATGTCTAATCTGGTACTATTAAATAATAGGAAGCAGCTCAACACCTTTTATAGTGCTTGCTTGAGATCCACGCATAGTGTTGCCACTTTTATTTCCTCTGCCCTTTCCCTTTGGAGCTATTTGTAGCCCAGGTTACAAGATGCATTGTGTCCTCTGTGTTCTTGCCAAGCCAGTGCAATGTAGATTAGGAGTGGATTATTTTGTTTTGTTTTAAACTACCTGTTAGATACACAGAATTTCAAAGAATTCTGGCCAACTGCATGCTTGTAGAAAGTGATTCCATAATTTTTTCCAAAGCTCTACATAAAATGCCTTACATCACTGGCCATCCTGATCTAGTTACTACTGGATGTTTTTCAGCATTTTCAACATTATAGCAATAGCAGACATGTTTATATACTTAAAGAGTCTGATGTTTTTTATAAAAAGTTTCTCAATCATAAAAATGCAGTATGGGCTTAGACCAAAATATGGATCCATAACATTTTTAACATTTGAGAATAATTGTTAAATGATCAAATGTTTTCATTTTTTAACTCTTCCCCAGTTTGAAGTCTCAGGCTATTCATTAGCAGGTCAGTTTATTCAATACACCTTATGTGAACAAGGACTGGTGAAGAACATCTGTGGCCCATGTCATACCTAGAGAATAGTGTGGTTGACTCCACAGAAATTAATGAGGCTTTACAGCAAAGCTGAGATTTCCCATGTGATTTAGGATGAGGCCTATGTCAGCTTTGACATGATATACCTGCTCTTACAGCTTGCAAACCATTGCACTTAGCTGAGTCACTGACCTCATTTTAGAGCAATAGTCTGTTACACACATGATCCACAGCCTTAACAACAGGTCTGAACAAGTCACAATGGGCTGTAGAGTGACTAAAAATGCACAAAAAAAAAATTAAAAAAAAAAATTTTGGTTTCAGTTTATAGGATAACATGAAAAAAAAAAAAAAAGAAACCCCGAAGAAAACATTTTGAGCTCCATAAAATTTATTACTCATTAAAAAAAAATAATCTAATTAAATGTATATGCCTCTGAGGTCTTAACAAATGAGATAAACAGCCCAGTTTATATCATATGAGAGTTCAAGAATTACGTAATCATCCTTGTCCAACTGAAAATAGACATTTGAGTTGCAATTATTAGTTCTGTCTGTCCTCAAGTTCCACATAGCTGTGAAGTTCTCTGATAAAGAGAAAATCTTTTGACATTTTCCTTGAAACTAGATAATACAATTCTAGGTTATGAATGTATAAAGATATAATTGATGTTATTAGTCTCTGAAGCTTTCCTCTATTGTACTGAATTTCTGAGTCATTCAAAAAATCCAAATTTTGGTCAGTAATTGAAGCTTATAATATATAATTACTGTTGTTGTTTTGGCCAAGAAGAAAACAGCAAATATATTTCAAGTTGAGGAGAGAAAAACAGTTCTTTGGCATTTTTACAGATTCCAAGAAGATTGCATAATTCCATAAATATTGATGCATTGTCTCTGCCTGGCAAGGAAGCAAATATACAGTTTGAACTGTTGCCATAGAATTTCATTGACCATCACTTCAACTGCAGAAACAAACATAACATAATAGCCCAACTCTTGTCTGCCTAAGCTTCTATCAGGAAAGAACTCAAAAACTCAATCATCTTTTCAGCTACCCAATTCTAGTGGCATTAGCCCCTGTGTTGATTGCAGGCAGCCACTCTTTCACACCAAGCTAGCCAAAGACTGTCAGAGTCTTGTCCAATAGGTTCAAATAACTTGACTGCAGCTTACTTGAACCCCACTTCTTTCTGCAAGGACTGGGCTGCTGCAAAAGAGATATATGAGGCAGTATGCAAACCAAAAGGCCTTTTCATGAATGGCAATGCAACAGACAAACCATGAAAGACAACCAGCCTTATATAAACAACGCTGGCACTACCAGCAACATTCACAGGCAACAAACTGACTAAATTCCCATTAACCCAGCAAAGGAAGTGTGGATCTACCTCTGCTGCTAAATACCACCTAGTACAACAACATTGCCAAAAACTTGCATGAGTAAGACTCCTAGAAACTACTGCACTAATAGTAATCAGCATTAATAAGAAGAGTGATAATAAAAACAGCATGGGGTTCTGATGCCCTAAGTCATTCATTTACAGGACTGTACACACCCTTATTAATTCCAAATGTGAGTTTTTAAATTCTGTTTCATGTTTACATAAGAGTTCACAGAAATAGTAAGTTGTTCATACTACCACCACACTTGAAGGGCGTGTATCTCCTCTATCAAGAAGTGAAAGAGAAGTTAATTTCCTGTTTCACTTTCTGGAGCATATTTAAATGTGCTGGCTTTATGTTCTGCTAGATTTCCTAATCAGAAAGGACTGCATTGTAGAATGAAATGGTTGGAATGTAATTCTGCTTCCAATTGTTTGCTGAATAAATACAGAATAAGCAGCTAGACTATTGGCACTACCTTTGATGGCTAGTTTCTGGTGACTTCATAAATCCAAGAGCAAAACTGGAGCTATTTGCATAGTCATCAACAGCACTCTGAGCTGGAAGTACAGACCTATTTTATCAAAATTCCTTTGCTTTATGATTGCATGTAGCCTACAGTACCAACTGCCTTGTCTGGAGAACAGATGATGAGCCAATACTACAATCGTATCAAAACACCTACTTTTGAGGAAAGGGCTCCAAAGCAGAGCATGAGTAAGATTCTGCCTCCATTTACAATTTGCTGCTGATGCATCCTTCTCCAAGTTCCCTTCCTGCAAACAGTCTCCACCCTGCTCCTCTTTCCTGACTGCTATCACAATAACCTTGCCCTTTATCACTAAAATACCTCTAGCTATCTGTGCAGTAAGAATAGTTATTTCCTGAGTGCCTTTTTCATCATACAGTAAAGTGAGGGGGGAAAATGTCCTGCCTTCATAGGGTGCAATGTGAATGTGGTATCATTCCAAGAAAACCAGTTGCTGATGCCATACCATCTGTTGATTGCTTTCTCTTAACAGAGGTTTCATACTAACAAAGTTCTTTGTTCTTTTGTGAGGAGAAAGGACATCTCATCCCCTGTAGTCTGTAACATAAATATCCTTTTTAATACTAAATTTACTTTTAAAATATATCAAACCTTATTATGCATAATGCAATCTTTTCTATCCAGAGCTCTCACCACACTTTATTTCTGCATAATAGCAAAAATCACCCTCTCTTATTCTATCATCCATCTTCATTTCTCCTTCTTCACACGTTTACATTTAGAAAGTTCCCACTAGCTGTGTCTTCTTTTCTTTCCATTTCCACTCCCATCTCCCTTTCTGTTACCCAGTACAAATCCAGCCTCCTCTGTGCACAATCTCTTCAGTGCCTTCTGAGGCTACTATTACTTTGCAGCCATGGGAGTCTACTCTGCCTCCCACCTCGGCCTCCTTTCCCCATGCCTTCTTCCATGGCACTCCTCTCCTGTCTGCTTCATTCCCTGCTTATTCTGACCGAAGCAGGTATACTCCATCCAAAAATTTAATAAGGCAAACCCAGACATTTAGAGGGTGAAATTCATCAGATTATTTTTAAATGTCTACATTAAGTCATGATATATTTTGCATTATAGATAGTTATTTCCATTGACTATGAAGTCCAGCTTTCTGGCTCTGACAAGATGGAGTACTCAAGTAAAGAGAGAATAGTTCCACTCTGGATGTGCAGAGTTCTGAAGTTCTAGTAACAATTTCTCACCTTTTCAGTAATTTCATTCCCAATTTTCAAATATAGGTACCTGGGCCTGTGACCTGTGCAAGATGTTCAACTGGATCTTCCTTTATATCTTGGTTAGGACTAAAACATGATGTTTTTCTTTTATATATATATATTCTTTATTTCTTTTTTTATGTAGTATCTCTGAGATATGTCCACAGAAAGCTGTCATTATCTTGCATCTTTCATACTGGTCACTCCCTGTAATTGATATCCTATCCTGTTTGTTCAGAATGAAGCCATTAAAAAACGTTACTCATACTTCCAATTTACTCACCTCATTATAGTCCCTTTTGAAGATATATCTTTTACACCAAACATAAGTGGCAGGTTGAGGGCCTTGAATGTGAACACAGCTTTTTTCACCATACCTGTTATATTTTATTTACTATGATACCAGCCTCACCCACTCATTAAATTCTCATATAATCAGCTGCATGTCTTGTTTGTTTTCCATTTCTCAAGCTGGACCTAAGTATCCAGAGGTTGTGAAGCAAGGGTCTTGTGAGTATCCATGAAATAATCTCCTTTAAGGCCCATCTTAAAATTTAAAAATCTTTTGTTTTTAATACATTGGCCATGGTTAGAGAGCTAGAGTGCTGAAACAGTGCCTACCACATGAGCAATACAATCTCACTGCTCCCTCCCAACAGCAGAGGTACCTCGGCAAAATGTGCTGCTGTGCAGAGACACTGAAGTTGGCTCTGGTTGAATTAATTTGGAGCGTGAAAACAGCATAACCATGTAATTAGCTCTTCTAAGAGCTGACTGAGAAATAGATCTGCATTACATAAGATGAGTGTAATGGTTTTACGTCTGGCTGGTACCAAAGGTATTTCCAGTGCAATTACCATGCCAGGCAAACCTACACACAGGGTTTATATCATTGGTTTGATGGGTTTTTTAATTGATAAATGTTTCAGTTTTGATGCTATAGGACCAACTCTTCTCCTTACTGTATATAGTCACAAATATTTTGTCATGCAGGAGGTAAGCATGCCTGGCTCAACCTCAAGACAGCCTGCTGCTGGATGTGGTATCTCCCTGTAATGTCTTTAATGTTGGGGATTCAGAAATAAGCCTTCTATATTTCATGCTACAGATATTAACATTTCATTTTATACTAGGAAATGTTAACCTCTGTTCATGTGAAAAGAAGGCTCCAGGACCAGCTCTACAGAAGCCTTTAAAAATCCTGAAATTTGTGATACCTGAGAGACATGGACTATGAGCTCTGTCAAATTTTCCAGGCCATGAGTGAAATCTGCATTTTTTCAGTTTAGAAAAGACAGCTTGCACAATGTTCTTGACAGTAATGTTTCCATCCCAGGATATCCTGGATGTGGGTAAAGACACATTTGCAGACCAAATTGGCAATTTCCAGCCCCGTGTTTTTTCTGCATTCATCTGTAACTTCCATTCTAATATTAAATTAATTTTGAGATGGGAGATGCAGTGGCAAAGCTGCACTTTTCACTTTTTCTCAGATCTTTCCCCACACTTTGTCCAATAGCTTTTTTTTTTTTTTTTTTTTTGCACTTAGTACTATGCATACTCTGAGTGGAGAGTGGAGAAATCAGACTTTGAAAGGCAATTTTGCTTATGTGGTAACAATCATAACCAAATTCTCACAGCAGGCTCAACACAGTAGTGACTGTTTCTCTGAAGAAAGCAAGAATTAAACTTGCCCCTACCCAGTCAGAAGAGATTCTGCAGTGTGACAGATGCTATGGCTCAAAACCCAGAAACACTGGCTGTTATCTGAAGTATATTATCTCCAGCAGAGTCTTCTTTTCCTTAAAAATTACTCATGAGCTTCAGTTTCAGAAGACATGTTGCAGTGTTTGCTTTAAGCCACTGTTTAACTGCACAATAGATTCTTTTTAATAAATTTTCTTGATGGACTATTTATAGAATAAGAGTACATGTGTAACTAGTTAATTAAAACTGAATAATTTGGACTACATTTTAAAGTATTTTCCCAAATTCTAGTGGAAGTTGTCCCTGCCCGTGGCAAGGGTGTTGGAACTGGATGATGTTTCAAGGTCCTTTCCAACCCAAACAAGCCAATGATTCTGTGATTCATACATGAAGATTTAAAACAGACCTTTAATGAAAACTTGTTTCCAAACTAGCTACTGTGGGTGGGCATGTGGCTGTAAAATAAACCAGTGTAAATCTTCAACCATGACATCTGCCTTAGATGTTACTGGGTACACAATAAAACCCAGCAAGATAAGAATTCATATCTGAATAAGCAGTGGGTGAAAACACACAGTTCAAGAACACACTTTCAAAGAGAAGTGGTAGAGATTTTTGGAGATGTTTGTCTTTTCTGTTCCCTGAAATTATTATTCATCCCACACAACTAGCCGAGTATTCTCTGGAAACAGAGAGCAACTAAGAGTACCATCCCAACATATGCAAGACATTTTGTTCATCGTGCTCTAGAGGAAAGTTTCAGGACAAATAGGAAGCCAGCTACGGGTGGTCTTCAGAACTTGAAGAGGAATGTGTTAGAGTAGCACAGCTCTGGAAAACATACCTATAAGGGTTAACATATGCATTTACATCTGTATTATAGGTTCAGTATGTGCATGTGATAGTCACATCCAAGCACATATGCTGGAGGACAGTAAGCACAGCATGTTGTAAAAACATAAGTTTCCTTCTCATTTCGAACAGCCAGCAAACCAAGTTCAATGTCAGCCTGCATTTTTCTCAGGCAGATTGGGAAAGAAGAAATTACAAATATTTTCAGTCAAACAGCATACCAGAAAAACTTTGCCATTATTTCACTAGTTCCTACAGACTTTAGGTAGCCCAAGGTAAGATAGGAAATGTTCTTTGCCGCTGTAGTGGCAATGAGTAAAAAGGAAAGGACTGTAAGTGTCAAAAGCTGTAACAGAATGAGACCTACATCTCTCAGCTGTGCTTATATATCTTTAAATTCTAATTCTTCATGTCAAATTGTTGAACAAATCCAAATCTAAGTACCTAGTGTTCTAAAAGGTCATTAAAATATAAAATTATTACAAATGCTGCATGGCGTAGATTTCTGCCACTCAACAGATAAATCTCTCTGACCTTCACAAGAAATAAAATCCATTTTTTTAAGACTTTAAAGAGTTCGTGCTGAAGTTATTTCACATATGTGGTTTTGACTGTTGCAGAAGATGCACTTTACAACTGCTTTCCTAAAATCAGTATTGCTGACCTTTCAGACCATGAATGCTGGCTAATCAAAGATGCAGCCTTCTAAATTTTTCTTTTTTAAAATTTGAATTGCTTATGTGGATGCTGTCCATAAGCTGTGAAGTCACATTTTAATGTTTATAGTCCTGCTGTAGTTGTATATAAAATACCAGTGTAACGATGTCACAGTCCAGTATCTGCTGCACTGTTAGCAGCCCTCTAATGGATTGAAGAAACCCTGAAACATTTGTGTAGTGCTAATCACGGATTCCAGAGTAAAAATAACTACCTCATTCTGGACCATTTAACAAACCACATTTTCCAACTAAAATAACAGTGTCTGCATTGGTTAAGTTTTAACACCCATTCTAGGAACCCTATACAAAATAAACATGAGGTCAGGTAACCTAAGGACAAAGTAAAATTTGTGGGCAAAGCTTCCAAAGTAAATAGTCTGATTTGAAAATGTGAAAAGTACATTTGTTTTATTTTTATTTTTATTTTTCAAACATAGTTAAATTCAGCTCTTCAGCAGAACCCTAGGAAAGTTCAAAACTGACCAGCAGATAACTTTAGCGCCAGGCAGCTGCAGTCCCAGTGCTAATTAACAGCCTCAGTCACTCTCATGAAGCCCCACTGGCTCCTGATTTACATGCCTGTACTGTAAAGCCTCTGAACTGATTCCTAAAGCCAAAATAAAATATGGTCTGTGCAGCAAACTGAAGTCTCCCTGAAGTCATAAAGCAATGCCATGTTTCAGTCAAAGAATTCAGGATTGCTGTGTTAATAACACCACACCGAGGAGCTGGTAACGGAGATGTGCTTGCCCATATGCTGCTGTCATTAGATCACCCATTTGTTTGTATACAGATCTCAGACTTCCAAGCTTAGTCTAATTTTAGCTGGACTTAAATGATCCTGTCAGGCTCTATCCCTCACTTTGCTAATTATTGCTCAGCACTCTGCTCCAGCTGACTTACCTTTTCCACTGTCTGTGAATTGCTCCCAGGGAAGAAGCAGTGAGTGTTGCTTGGGGAGACCTCCTTGTATCTTCCTTGCTGTGCTTTAGTCAGTTTGCTGGGTGCAATCCCATTAGCGACAGCAGAAAGGATGCTGCTGGTCATGAGAGGAGTCAGGGTCTGGCAGAACAGACAGATGGCCACCACTAAGGCCAGAAGGAAAGGACGAGGGCGACAAAGCCTGCGGCACCTGGGGACTTGCCCACAAACCATGGCCTCTTTGCCGTCCTCACTTCGCCCTTTGCCACATTGCAGATGCCATCCAGGTGGCCATGTCTTGCCAGGGTAAAAAAAGTCA
This sequence comes from Megaceryle torquata, assembly GCA_024611175.1. Lineage (NCBI taxonomy): Eukaryota > Metazoa > Chordata > Aves > Coraciiformes > Cerylidae > Megaceryle > Megaceryle torquata. The sequence goes on along the minus strand of JANIJG010017462.1, from coordinate 77,525 downwards.
AAGGCACGCTTTACCCAAAATTAGTGAGAGTTTTCCCCATTTCTGCTGCTGAGCACTTTCTTGGTCCCTGGCAAGAAGTCACGGGTTCCAGAGGAACAGAGCTTGGGAAGTAGCCTCCCATGGGTGTACAGGAACAACCTGTGAAAAAAATAACAAGTGAGCAGCGTCACAGAACAGCGTGCCATGGGGTGTTCTGCGGGGAACTCTAGCAAGACCGTCCACTCTGCACTCTTGGGAGAACAGACCAGCCGGCAGACAGGTGAGGAACAGAAATCTTCACCCTTTTTGCAGGAGCTGCTCAGACAGACAATAGCATCCAAGAAATCAAGAGGTTAAAGCTTAACATATCCTGTCCACTGCTGTTAAAGAGTAAGAGAGTGTACCAACTTTGTGAACAATCGTTTGCTGTTTTTTTTCCCTCTTGCATTCTCAATTCCCACTTTGTTTTTACGGTTTCCTTCATTCCAGTCCTTTTAAACTGCCTCCTTCCTGTCAGCATGCACAGCTTTCTCTCTGAAAGTGATCATTTATCTGAAAACTGACAGACTATGAAGATTTTCGTTTGCATTTGTTTTGTCCAGATTGCGAGTTCAAAGTTAGGTTTACTTACTCAGTTCTTATCCTGTTAGAAGTTTTCCGTTCTCCTCTAATGGGCTGCTGATTAAAACCACTTGGAACAACCCTGGCTCATGATCCCAGCTCGTCTCACACACTCAGAAGGCAGGCACACGCACATACACACGCCATCTGAAGCCAGTTGGACCACAGATTTCATATAAATAAAAGGCTGGACTGCTCAGAGGGTGGGGCTAAACTAGCTCTGCTCTGAGCAGGCACGGGGTTTGGAGACGCAGCCAGAGATCTGGATGGGGAACAAGAGGTGTCCTTGCTCACACTGCATGCCTCGAAGCCACCATCACTGCAATTTTTAGAAAACTGCTGTACAGCAATTAGGCTAATTGAAACAATATTAATAACTTGCAGACAGTAGAAATCTGAGCAGCACCTGCAATATTTTAATCCAGATTAACAAAAATGTTGTAAAAGGAAGCAGATTTACTTGGACATAAATGTCAGTAACAAAGCAGTTGTCCGTAATTTTCCATAGTAGATATAATATCTCAGCAGTGTATAAATAAAACTTCTTCCTGATGTCAAAGACGGAAAGAAAGGAGGGCGGACAAAAATACTCCAATGAAAGCTCTTAGTATCTAAGCCACAGAAGGTCTTAGTTACTACTTCCCCCTGCTGACACAGGACAGGGACAAGACAGATGGGAACAGTTGAGGAACCCTGTTATCTTTATAGACCTAAACTTCTCATATAATCAAGTTCGTTTAGCTAAAAATATCTGTATACAAGTCATCTATTTTATCCTCCATACCTAGTTATTTTTGAAAAGAGAGTTCTTCCTACACTGCCTCAAATGTAAGAAATGAGTGTTGTTATGATAACTTTGAGCCAATCGACACAAACAGCAGCAGCAGCATTAGCAAGTTAGAGGCCTATGAACAGCAATGAAGAGTATATATTTGTTTGAAGTGTTCATGTTTATTCGGTTTTCAAATCCTTTTTTTTTTTTTCCATACTAAACCCAGCAGTTTGCACACATAGAAAAATGCCGTAGAAGTGATTCAACAAGTCTCACAGAACCTCAGCTGTCACAGGCACTGCATTTTAGTTTTCTGTCTGGGGCTGTAGTTGTCTAAAATCGACAACAAAAGAGTACAACACTTTCCTGCACCCTCCTCCAACAGGTGCTTGCATTCCACACATCAACTCCCATTTCTGCTCTCTGAAGGCATGTTGCTCATGCTCCCTGCTTCCCAGCACATCAGCTCATATCCTCAGACCCTGCTCCACGGGTGCAAAGCCTGTGCTGCAAAGCCTCTGGCAAGCCAACAAATTTGGCCAGCAGGCAGGCATCAGAAAGCCATGGGTTCCCTGCAGCTGGTTTTGGAGTAGGTCTGTGCCACACAATAGAGAGGGGTACTCAGGGAGCAAGTACACTCAAAGGAGGATTGCAAGACGGTCTAGCCAGCCTGGAAGCCACAGTAACCCCATCAGCAGAGGAGGAGAGCATAGTAAAGTTGCTTAAACGTTTTAAGAGGTTGTCCTGTGGTTTCTGGCATGCTCTGATTTCCGGACCCACAACCACCAGCTGTGTGGGCGGCATTTGCATGGTTGTCAGCTTCTCCCAAATTCTTAGCAAGAGGATTTTAGTTAGAACCTTAGGTGCTATTGCTAGAAGACTTGATTTAAACTAGTTTATAAAGATTTGGATTAACGTCTGCTTCATGATGTGGAGAACATACCTCCTTGATAGAGTCCCACAGTAGAACAAATAATCCTTTCTGTCCTCACACCCGCTCCCTTGGTTACCTTCACCACACCATTTTCCCTTTTCAAGCTCATAAGTGATTTCACATTTATCCTCACATTTTCCCCAGTGTCATGGAGCCAGTTCATCCTTCTTGCAGCCCCAAGATCATTCATGGGCCCTAAGACTTCAGGACCAGCTGACAACATTTACTTATTTACTGTACCAAGACTGATACTGCAAAAACAGAGATGAAGGGATATCAGCAGAGGTGCAGGCAGATCACTGCCTCCTGTATACTCACGGGGATCAACCTGTTCACCTGCTTTCCCCAGATTTTTCAAGGAGCGAGCTGGCTTTTTCTCTATGTTTTGTGGTTTCTTTTCATCACAATAGCATGTAATGCACATTTCTTAAGCTGTAAATGCTTCTCTCAATCACGGCTAGAGTGCAATGAACACAATTCCTGTCATCATTTGAATAAGTAGTCAGCCACATCTCTGGGCTTACATGTCTACTGACTTATCTGGTCACATCCTCACACTTCAGAAGTTAAGCCAAAGACTACTGCAAATTGGGACTAATTCCCCTGGTATTACTCAGTCACATGCAAAAAGGTTATAAGTGGATAATGAGTCAGGCCTCCTGGGTCCCAAACTCATGAATCTTCAGTGCATAATATTCAAGTAACTGCAGAACACAATTATCTGTAAGATCAGAAATATTCAGCTAACTATTTATACTTGCAGGTATACGCACTTATTTCAGGAATCTTAGCACAAAACTCAAATTCTCCTCTTTCTGACATACAAAACAAGTTAATATCCTGATTGGGATTCCCACACCTGTTCCTTACAGTCGTTATTCCCACTGCATGGCTTAAGGCCTTTCTAGCCTGTTTACTTCTCCCTACTCTTTCCACTTACTCTAAGCTGCTTTGTTGGATGCTGCCTACAGCAGCCAGCTGCTGACCTGCTCTTTGTGAGGCAGCAACCCGCTTTTTTTGCTTCCTCCAAAACTAGCTAGCCATGTCTGTCAAGAGTGATCTCCAATGCTTGCACCCAGTATCCCAGCTCCATTTGCATCATCTGGAATAAACAGTAAGTGTTTACAGATACCCCGATTGCAGAAAAGGTGAGAGTCACAAGACTAAAAAATGCCAGGGACTAGGCTTTGAAAGGACTTAGCCAATATGCCATGCGGGCATGTAATGTACACCATTCATCCTCTCACCGGGGTTTTAAGCAATGCAGCTCATATTCACACAGCTTCCATTTTACACAAGTCTCAGTGTTTGTTCAGTGGTGAAAGCTAGTGACCACTGAAGAATGATTTCCATGGTCTAAGTAGTGACCTGGACAGATATTTGCCAGAAGCCAATCAAGAAGAAAATATTAGGCACAGAAAATTAGCAGGAATTTAGGGCCAGTTGAATAGATCCATTTTATGCATGCTTAACTTCATCTGGAGATCTAACGTGAACTACTCTACAACTCTGAATAAAGCTAGATCCAGATAGAAGTGCTTATAAGATCAGGAGTAGATATAATAAAAATAATTTTCCATCAATAATTCCACTATATTGAGGCTGCCAGGAAGAAAATACGATTAAAAATTTATTCACAATTGCTCTTTTCTAGAGCAAGTTTCAAATGACAAAGTATAGAACATCCTAGAAACCATTTCAGTGATAAATGAGCTCACACGAAAAATAAGCTCAAACAATTTCTAAATGAACTGATAGTCAGGTCTTTTTAATCATTTATCTTCACAGCGTAAATCTATACACAATTTAATTGTTTACAGTTAACTCTTTAATTTCTTATTTTCTAAAACACGGAAAGCAATGCCAAGGACTATAAATTCTCACTAATTTCAAATATTGGGTAAAAGTTTGATGAACAATGGGCATTAACAGCACTGTAAATACTGAAGAAAAAGATCTTGTTAAACTGTGCTGGATAAAGCCTGCTCAGTCACACCCTCCACGATTTTTTACTTCACCTTGAATTCAATCCAGACTGCAATAAGATTTGATCTCGTGTGTGGTCCTATTATGAGCAGTGAATGGGGAAGATTGGCAGACTGAAGAAAATATGAGAAATATATTTCATTACTGCTCTACCCATTGGAAGATTTGATACTACTAAAGTTCAGATTAATCCCAGTGTAGTAACACCCCAGACTCTCTCCCCTTTTCCCATTCATAGAACACTGTAAGCTTTAATGATATTGTGATTTTGTTCCACAGAGCACTCCAGGGAGCAAAGATTCACGTCTTAATCCTCTGGCTCAGCTCTCTAATTCTGGCTCACAGTGAAGACATGCTAGCAGAGAAGATTCTGCAAATCCTTGGAAAACAAACCAGTCGATGTCAGAGGGAGAAGAATTTTAGAGGAGACTCCCCTTTTGGTTTTGCTTCTCATTATTGTTAATTTTTTAAAATATTGTGTCTTTAAGTAAGAGGCAATAAATGATGTGGATGACACAAGCAGTGTGTACTTTTCTTAGCATAGGATCTACAGTCCATATAAGTGTACAGTTGATATATAGGTCATTTTAGATCCTTGGTCTGTAAATTTTATCAATGTGTTAAGAGCTGTGATTATTGAATGTTTTGCTCTGAGAAAGCTTCTGTTAGGCCTGAAGATCCACGACCAGATCAACCAGTCCAGTAATTCCTGTTTCTAATAATTGAAAGAGGAATGTCTTGCTTGCCCCCCTCTCCCCTGTCTTTAGCATCTCCTCCTTATCTCTGCTCCTACTCTTTCCCTTTCTCTCTTCCTACCTTGTGGCAGTGCTCATTAGATTCTTTAATGAGAAAAAACTGCTCAGCTGGGTTGGTTTTCCACCAGGTGAGTGAGTTGAATCAACTCTTGGAGAGGTCCAATTGGCTCTAGTGCTGGTACAAATTAAATAGCAGTAGAAGGTGAGTGAGAGGGGATGTAAACAGAGGAAGGGAAAATAATCTTTTTGGGCAGTAGCAAAGCTTGATACTCAGCTCATCAGATTAATTACTGAACCTACCCCAGCTTCCCTAAAGTTTCAGGTAGGATCTGGGTTGATTGAGTTACTTTTCCAGAGGTATCTCTTTGTCTCTCAGCCATGTTCTTCATTACTATCTTGGCAAAAGGGTGACAGTGAGACATGGAAATCTATTTGCAAGTGTTAATAATAAAGGAAGTTGTTTGATGTGAAAGTAAAGGAAAGCAGATGAAGAGGAAAGTCTTAAGAAGACACTAGTTCCTGCTTAAAAGACAAATTTGCATGTCAGAAGGAAGAAACACATCAGTAAATTCTTTGCTTTTTCCTGTATACAGTTATTCACTGATTTGTGACATAGTCCCCTTGCAGCAGTTATTCTGAGATTGCAGGGAGATTTATGGATTTTGTAGCCAGTTTGATTGCTCAGACTCCTTGGTAACTGCTGAGAGCTGAATAGAAATGAGTGGCAAGCAAAAAAAATGCCCATATAGGCTGCAAGTACATGGACATTTATCTTCAGGTATGTGGAATAGGAACTCTGACAACATTTCTCTTCCTTTTTATTTCAAGTAAATATTTTGTCCTGCTCCACAACTCTTCTCTGGCTTCTTGATGGTCCTCCTCTTCTTATCACAGGTGAGAATATTTGAACTTCCTCTTTCTTCCTACAAGCCTTCTCTAATGACACCTTTGTCTTCTCTCAGATGTCTTCTCTCTCTTTTAACACAGTGAATAATCCATTCTTTTAGGTGACCTAAATCCTGCTCATTGTCTTCTTATCAGTTACTATCTCTAGTCTTATTATCTGAAAGGTATTTGCACAAATACTATTTTGCTTGCTTTCTCTCACTTCACTGCCTTCTACCCGCAGAAAGGCTCTGAATGCACCTTATGTGCTGCATAGTAGTATCTTCCTTGTAGTTCTTCCTAGCTGCTTATATTCAGGTGAAAGTGTATTGAAATGACCAATGGGAGTGGGAAGAAACTGAGAATACCAAGTGGTATTGATTCTGTCCTAGCCGCTCCATGCCTCTTCAAATGATGTTTGCAGTGGAGGGTATCCATATTGCTAACCAACTGTTTGTGTACTGGGACACCTTTCCCGTGTCTGGCCCTTCCCCTCTACCCTCAGAACCAGGTTAGAAAAGCTTCCATTAGAAGACATGTCCTAAATAGCTTCCTATATGGTGGGAATGAGTAAAGTTTGCAAGCCAGTCACAGAGTTGTTGGAATGAGAGCATTTAACAGTAGGAAGAGAAGCATTTACAAACCCCTCTTATTTCTAACACTTAGCATTATGCTTTTTTTTTGGGGGAGGGGGGTGTTTTGTTGTTGGGTTTTGGTTTGATTTGGGTGTTTTTAAAGTTAATTATTCTAGTTTCTGTTCTAATACACCCCTAATATAGAAATGAAATGTCATAGTCCTGCAGGTCTTGTTACAAGGTCTTTCCTCTTCTTTGGTGTAAACTAAATTATATAACATTATATAAATTATATATAATTTAATTTCTTCTAACCCATTACCTTTGGCTGCCTTTCTTCCTCCTCACTGCATATATGTATGATTAGGGACAGTCTCCTTTCTTTAGCAGAGTGGATGCTTTTTTGAGACCACTCACACACTTCTGAGTATTCCAGTGTCTCCTAGGTTCAGCTTTTAGGTTCTCTCCTACAAACAAGAAAATATTGTCACCTTTAATGTATGCATACAAAACAAGGGTGCAATGCTCTCGGTACCTACAGCTGTTCCTGTGTTGCCCTTTAGGTGATTTAGTCTGTGCTGCTGCAGATGGTGTGCCTGCCACAACTGGCAAACAAGCTCTATAATTTGGGACCAAGGAGTCAATCATTTCAGATGTTTTGGCTATTAAATTTTGGTTAGGCCTAGTACAGTAAATATTCATGCAAAAGTACAGCTTAAACCATGTCATGGCCCCCAGTGACTTCAGTGGATGAGTTCAAACGGGTTGGTGTTTTAGGCACAGGGGAATGAGAACTTAATTTTTTCCTGTTGCCAAAAGGCTTTGTACTGATGGGTGTTTGTTTAACAGAGCTTTTCTGTTAGCAAGGAGAATTTTAAGGCAACCATATCACAGAGAAATGTAGACTAAATGCTCACCTGTGCCTCTTGAAGCACCCATACGTTTAAGCAGCCCCCTCAAGACCAGCCATTATTATATAGACACGACAGTATATAACAGTTCATTCAAGCTTTTTGCATTCTTGTAGAGCTGTCGGAATGGACAATAAGCCAGTACAGAAATGAGTCACCTGGTGTACTTCACAAATTGTGTATGTATATGAGAAATTATTCTACAAGCAAACAGACTATGTGGAGGTTCCAGACACACTGTTTTGCTGTTTTTCTGAACAAGCAGAAAAATATAACCATATACTTCTAAATTTATTGACCTGATTATATCTATACAGTTTCTCTCATGAGTCCAGCCGTTGTGGCATGATTGCTGCAGAACAAGATAACAGCAACCACTGTGGCACAGAGGTTACTTTAGAAATACCCTCGAGTACATAACATCTTTAAGAACTGACTTTTGACAACCTACTCCGTATGGTATTTCTTAAAGAAAAGCTGAAAATTAACTTTAACCATTTTTATAGCTAATGAAAGCAAGATGGCCAGAATAAATACAGTGAGGGAGGCACACAGAAAGTCTCCATTGCAGCTGTCACGAGGTCTTATGAGTTCTTTGTGTCCTACCCCACGCAGAGACGCTACGCCGCCTCTCAGCTCTGGTCTGTTGGGCTGCACAGCTTGCTCGGAAGATGTCTGACGGCTGTTGCAGTGGGCTGGGAGGAAGTGGCTTGAAAGCTGAAGCTGAGGGAGGGATGTCATGCTGAACCACTGCCATGTGGCCAGGAGGAAGCTGAGCATCATGCTGTCAGTGGGTGATTTTAACCATTTTGATTAAATGGTCATGTGCAAAACTAGCATTCCAGGCAAGGGGCTGTTGAAAAACCAAGCTTTAAGGAAGATATTTTTCAGGTCTGAGAGATCAAAAATGTTTTGCTTTCATTTTCTAAAATTCACACCTAATTCTAATTGACCAGAGAAACTGAAAAGTGAAAAGAAGTATTTTTGTTCGTTGTTTGATTACTAGGCTGTTGGAGGTTGACTCGTGTGTTATTAGTTTTAATTATGGTGCCATGTTCTATGAATAGAGGCAGATGTAGACGTTCTTAGGATTTAGTTTTGCAAAAAGTAAAATATAAGCAAAATATAATGAAATCAGAATCCCTCTGAACTACAGTATGAAGTAGCTGAATAAGATCTTATTCATTTTTTTAAATAAATCACTATTTCTGTACAAACTATATTTTGATGCACTTTTCAAACTAAAGCATATTGAAGATACTTTTTGTTTGGGGAAATAAAGTAAACCCAAGTGGTGCCAGCACAGAAAACTAACAATATATGTAAGGCTGATAGCTAATTTGCTTGTAGTTGTCTTTCTAAAGTCTGTTTTAAAACAAAGAATATTTGGGGTTGATTTAAAATCATGCCATCAGCAGCCAAATATTAAATGATGTTACAGTTCTATAATGTGCTAATGTAATTATGAGCAATGCATTTAGATGATTCCTTCCTTCATGAGTTTAAATATTACTGCTTAAGATTTAAACACTAGGTGAAAGGAAAACTTAGAATCTTCTATGTTAAAAGGTACATCAGCCTCTGTAGAGAGGCATTCCCAGTACATTCCTTCCACTCTCTTAACAGACGTCATTAAGTAAATAGCTGTAGGCGAGTGTTTGGAAAGCATTTTCAAAGTGAAAAGTACTTTGGAGTTGGTGTATCTTGAACATTAATGGAGATACTAACCAAAACATCTTAAGGTTGGATTTTTTTCTCTCTCTTGGGGTGGTTTTGTTTTGTTTTGTTTTTTCTCTTCTGAGAATGAATAATCTTTAGTTTTCCTGTCTTGGGCTAAAATTTCACTGAGATGTTTTACCCAGTGCATGCTTTAGACTGTATTTATGTCCTACAAGAGCAACCAATAATGTTGTAGTAGGGGTGGGCAGAACTCTTCTGATGTGACTCTCTCAAAGATAATTATTCTGGAATAAGCACTGCAGTGTGCAAAAGCATGCTTTATGTCGGCATCTAAGAACATTTCTGCTCTGGATTAAAATCATTTACACATAATTTTAATTTTTTTATGGTAATTAAAAAAAAAAAAAAAGCTCATAGCTTCACTTCTGTTTATTCCTCGGTTTCTTAGCTATTCCAAGTCTCTAATAAGGCTATCAGGAAGATCCCTGGAAATGTATGGTAGACCTTCCTAAACTAAAATAAGGGGTTGGTCAATAGTTCTGACTGCAGAACCATTTCATTTTTCAGACATAAGGAACATGTGTTTTTATTGTCAGTTCATTCTATTAAAACTATTGACTAATCCATCCATCTATAGAATGTGCTCTCTAAAGGCCTGAATTTGATTTAGTCCCAAATAATACAACTGAGAAATTAAACACATTTTAAAATAACTGAAGCCATGAATACTTGTGTCCATATGAATTCATGCTAGCAGAAATACTCCAACTTCTCATCTGTTCAAACTACATAATTAAACATTTATAAAAACATGACACAAGGTAACAATGCAATTTTAGTCTTACCAAAATAAAACAGAGCTGTAAAAAAAAAAAATCCCTTTGATTAACAAAGGGAAAATATATTCCTGTACTTCTGACGAGATAGAATTCCCTGATTCCATAGCTCTTCCAGCACTTAACCACTCATACTTGCAAAGTTCATCCAACCATCTATCCCACGTCTTTTTCTGAAGGAAAAAAAAAAAAAAAAAAAGTAAAACTTGCTTTGAAGTTATATGGCCATAATTTTGCAAGTGGAACCAATATAAAATTATCTTTGCATTGCTCCCCTATTTCTGTTTCACCAGTTCTCATGGGTGCAAATACAGTGTGACTATTATTTATTCTTCTAGAAAGAAAGGCTTATATCACCATAATTAGGAAAGCCAAGTTAACTGTCAACTTAATAAATAAATCTGCATTCAACAACAGAAGTACACTCAAGATTGCCCAAAATTTTGATATTTTAATGAAAAATATACAAATTGTAGCTGAACAACTGCATATGCTTTATGTAGTTTAAGAATCCTCTCACTGTACTCTTGAACTTCAGTAAAACTTTTCTTGATTGGCAGTAGCCAGTTTCATAAATGTGGGCATACACATTTGATTCAATGTCTGTGGCATTGCTGACTAAATATTTAGAAAGGACGGAGCAGTCACAACACTCCTAAGTTTTTTTAAGGTACAAAAAAGTATTAGGGCTTCAAAATGTTAAACCAGCTGTGTATCCTAACATTGTTCATCGTTTGCTACTGCATTAGGTAGATTTCTTGTACAGTTGTGAGGCATCTATTTCTCTACTCTAGTTGTAATATGCTAGGGTTCATTTTCAATACCTACAGTATTTCATTCTTTTTCAGTAGACTAAGGGAATACAGTTAGCAAACAGTTGAAGTCATGTTTCTACTAAAGACTTTATTATGAAGGTAGTTTTCCTTCCTACTAAGGTAGGAAATTATTGGGTTTTTTTCTAAAATATGTGATATATGCAGCACAGCTCTGTAAGTCATCATGCAATGTGCTGGCAACTTGTGCATGCTGAAATACATCCTCAAATACAAGATACCTGCTCAAATACAAGATTCATCTAGAGGAAAAAGTTGCTGTTTGTCTTTATAGCCTATCATATAAGTGTAAAAGCAAGATATGGATTCGAAAGTGCTAGAGGACTGTAGCTGTGAATCGGCATATACCAAAGTGTGGTATTTTTCTTATGTCACTCTCCCAACATTTTAGGCAGTGCTGGGAAGAGTAACAAAACTGCAGAGACTATATTCATATAGTGTGGCCTAACTTTAGTTATTCATATATACCCCTAAGAGTGTAAGAAGTCAGACCCTTATAACTCTTGCAATCCTACTTCTTAGAGATTTTGAGTGGAAGTGCAAAACTGAACCCTCTCTTGTCAAGGTGAAGGCCACCTCAGTTGTCCTTCTGTCCCCTGTCACATCTATTAAACAAGTGCATAGTCCAGACATCCCAGCAGGATGAGGTGGGAGATTAAAAAACTTGCCAAGAAAAGCCAGCTTGCAGTGGAAAGTACATCCCTGGTGAAGGGGAACAGAAAAGGGAAACCAGTGCCAGAATTTCTCATCCTTACCGTGCTCAGCTGAACACCGCTTTGCAAAGTTCAATGAAGAAGACAAGAATGCACATTATTCTGTGCTATTCAGAGAGACAATCTAGCGGGATTTTCAGAGCAAGAAGCATAAATATATTTCCACTCCCCTTTCATTTCAGACCTAGAATAAATAAAACCCACAGCTGAGGAAAAAATGTTACTTCACAATGCAAACGTACAGTTTACAAGGCATAGACCACTTTTTTTCTATTACAGTGCCTAGCACATTAGTTCTCAGTTTGTGGTACTACAAATACCTCCTAATCCTAAAAAAACACCCAAATGCTGGAGCATTGAGATGAAACTAAAAGCAGCTGCACTGTGTAATGCCAAAGGGTCACTTAACCTTGTGTCTTGTATCCAACAGCGTTCAGTGGTGTATGCCAGAGGATTGTAGGACTGTCACAGTCATCCAGGAACACCTCCCCAGTTACAAACTCTCTTAATATCTAGTGATCAGTCTTCAGTGAGGTTTTGATTCCAATGTGTTACTTATTCATTTTATGCCTCCATGGGCTTTGCTTCCCGTAACGTCTCGGTCCCTTTTTACACCCACGTAAGCTGTATTGCCAGTTTTACAATTCAGGCATGCCATGTGTGAAAAAATGTTGCTCTTTTATCATTTTGGACTGGCTACCTCCCTACTAATTCTTCTACCAAAAAACACCTTTTCCCCAGCACTTCTGAATTTACAAATCCTCGTTACATCCTCACTGAGCTGACTATTTCCCAACTAGAAGAGTCCCAGCCAATTCAGCTGCTTCTCAGATGTGTTGTCATTATGCAGCTTTGACTACTTTGATCCTCCCATTTGAGCCTTTCTCAGTTCTACTACATTTTTGCAGAGGAATGTACCAGAATCTTTACTACATTAAGACCCAAGTGCACATCAATTTACACATTGGAAAAACTGGTTTCTGTTTTACTCTTTATCTCCTACTGAGTCATTCTTAGCACTTGTCTGACCTGCTGCTAAGCCATGAGCTGATGTGTCCATAGAAGTACAGAGGTAACTCCAAAATCACATTCCTGCTTCAGAAGCCCCAGATGCAGGTAAACTGAGAATTATTATTTTAGATATTATATTACATTATGTATTATTTTATGTTATTTTAGCAAATGTTGAATTACATTTTTTCAGACACATTTTTATCATGAGATTGTTCTGCTTCTTTTAATATTTCCCTTTTTTTTTTTTTATTTTTGAGAACTCAAAGTTAAGTGCAAACATGACATTACTATTTATCCCTATTTTAGCTGACCTCTTACATATCTGCTGAGCAGCAGAGTCCTGCTGGACTCCTTTAGCAGGCTCTCCTTCTTGGGAATATTGGTAATTTATTCCTTCACTCTTCATTATTTTGCAAATAGCCATGCAACATTAAGAGACCTCCACTCTTCAACCAGCGCATCACTGTTTCTTAAAGAAACTGTAATGAGAGACCCTGTGAATGTCAACCTGTCCTTCTTTGTCTACTCAGTGAAGCTTTCCAAGAACTCTGATGCACGAGGCAAGGACTCTGCCAGTATACATCTACTCATACATAGGCTAATTCTAGTCTTTATCAGTTTCTATCAATGTAGAAAGAAAAATTAAGTTTGTGGATCCAACTTGAAGCTTCTTAAAAATTGGCCTTTTTTTTTTCTGTTGTTGCTTTAGAAATATTAAAATACATAATTACTCAAATAATCCCTTCATGAGTTCTAGATTACCAGTTTGTTGCAGAATCATTTCTACAGGTTCCTCACTTTGAGAGCAATCCTCAAGCAACTTGCAAAAAACACCTTAGTATTCAAATTTGTCTAACCTTGCATAATGAAGAAATAAATATGCTTGTCTTGTAAATTTTCAGTGCTTTTTGCACCATCATCATGCACTGACCCTTAAGCTCCTCACAGGCTTCCTGTTTAGAAGAAAAGAAAACAAAAGGATGTACAGGTTTTATTGTTCTACATTTTAGACTCATGTATTGCATTTTTTCCACATTTGTCCTTTTTATTTTCTTTGACACAAACCACTAATATACTAATGAGGACAAGGGTAATTTTTTTCCTCTTTTGAGTTCTCTAAATAGTTTCTCCATGGAAAAAAAAGAAATTGTATCGTGCAATGAAAGAGCAAACCAATGCTCACACTAAAAGCTGGAAATTTTATTTGCATTTGTAGTTTCTGCACCATCTTGGGTACAGTTACCACCAGAGTGAAGGATTTTGCTATATATGGTCTTCCTTTGTAACACTAGAGACTTGGACATTGAGTCCAAGGGGAGTCTAAATTACCTGTTGCTTATTTAACTTCAATTCATAGCATGGCACCAGTTTCCAACAGAACAAATAGTTCGTTATCTCTGTTGTCTCAATAGTCTCACTCAAACCCAGATATTCTAGTCCTTAAGTGGGTTTTTTTTAGATGGAGAATTCCTCAGGAACACATACACAGTGATTTCAGTTCCCAATTTTAATGGAACCTTAGTCACACTGCTCTTTGCTGTTTATTTTCACCAGCTTCTATCCTATTCTCTTAACAAAATCTATTTAACCATCCCTGATCACATTTTCCTTCTTACACATTTACATTTACCTAGTTTATGGATTAAATATGCCTACTTTTTTTCAGTTTTACATAAAAGCTGTGGCACAAGCCTGGTTTCACTTTGATTTAGGTAAAACCTGCATTTTCTGCACATACTCCTATTAATAATGAGCTTAACTGTTGTTATTTGACATTATTTGCAAAGTCATGCACCAAAACACTGCTTCTCTCCTTCCTCTCTTGATGGGTTTGGAAAGCTACCACATGAAGGCTGTGGTACTCCAGCTGGACAGCCCAACACACAACCCAGTGCTGAAGTAAGATCTTTATTCCCAAGAGAAAGTGTATTTTTTCAGTAGTGGAAGGAAGAAGAGGAAAAAGGGAGTAACAGTCTTTCTGTTCAGTGCTGCTGCATGAAAGAGCCAACAAAAGGAAACTGCCAGTGAAAGAAAATGTACAAAATATGTCTAAAATAGGCAAATGGGGAAAAAATACAGAAAAGCTTTATATTATTAGACTTCAGAGGTGGGCCAATGCCAACCTCATGACATTCAACAAGACCAAGTGTAAGGTGCTGCAGATGGGTCGAGGCAATCCCAAACACAAGTACAGGCTGGGCAGAATATGGATTGAGAGCAGTCCTACGGAGAAAGACTTGGGTGTGCTGACTGATGAAAAGCTCGGTATGAGCCAGCAATGTGTGAATGCAGTGCAGAAAGCCAACGGTATCCTGGGCTACATCAAAAGAAGCGTGGCCAGCAGTTCAAGGGAGGTGATTCTGCCCCTCCACTCTGTTCTCATGAGACTTCCACCTGGAGTACCACGTCCAGCTCTGGAGTCTCCAACACAAGGACATGCATCTGTTGGAGCAGGTCCAGAGGAGGGCTATGAAGACAACCAGAGGGCTGGAGCACCCCATCTACAAGGACAGACTGAGAGAGTTGTTCAGTCGGGAGCAGAAGGCTCCAGGCAGACCTTATTGCAGCCTTCCAGTATCTGAAGGGGGCCTAAGAGAAAGCTGGGGTGGACTTCTTACAAAGGCCTGTAATGGTATGACAGGGAGTAATGGTTTGAACCAGGAAGTGAGTAGATTCAGATTGAAAATAAGAGGGGAATTCTTCACAGTGAGGGTGGTGAGACACTGGAACAGGTTGCCCAGGGAACATGTGGATGCTCCATCACTGGATGTGTTCAAATCCAGGTTCGATGGGGCCTTGAGCAACCTGGTCTAGTGGAAGGACCATAGCAGTGGGGCTGGAACTAGATCCTCTCTAAGGTTCCTTCCAACCCCAACCATTCTATGATTCTATTAATTTAGACATCAAGTTTTCTGATCCTGTAGCACATGTACACTTATCAGATTCAACCATTTATGGGCCTGCATTCAGACCTCCTAAGATAACCCTCCCTAATGCCCTGGGGATTCTACAGTAGGGTGAACTATTTCTCCCTTTCCTCTTTCCTGAGCCAGGTGTTGGTTTTCACAGGAAAACCATTGTCCAGGAACACCTGCAAGACACATTCACCCTTGTTTTCCTCTCCCCTTCCTCTTTCCATCCCTGCCACAGAAATAGGAGGACAATCCTGCCTGGGGGCATCTCTTTCACGGTAGGAATTTTTCTTGTTTTTTTTAAGCAGGTGCCACTTCCATCTGGAGACAGAGACAGCAAGGCAAATAATGGTCCAGTATGGGCCTGTATCAGCATTAGTTAGCCACCCAGCAGTGAAATATCCTCCTCTACAATGATCCTTCACAGGGGATGTGTAGCAATTTCATATGCAAACTTAGTTACATCTTCTGAAAGGGGATGAACCTTTTTTTGTAAAATGTACAGAAAACAATGTGAGGAGTTGAGGTTGTTTTATTTTAACACCTAATACAATTCAAATTTAAAGGATTACTTGCACAAAAAAATAAACACATTTGGTATAAAAATCTATCATCACTTTAACACCTTTTTTTCCTTTTATGGCCTGCACCTTTTCTGGAGCAGAAACATATAAAGACTAATGGCATAAGTTTGTTTATTCTACAGCATTTTTTTTGTTGTTTTTACATACTCAAGTACCCTAGAAGACAACAGCCCGCTGTATACAAGAACCATTTTCTTCAGCCTGCTGAATTAAGTTTCATAAAGAACCAAAGCTATAAAGGCATTTTAAAAACCATTGTCTCTTTTTTTTTTTTTTTCAGAAGCACTGACTTTTTGCACCATTTATATACATAGTGTTACATAACAGCTCTTGAGTACAGTACATGCAGCAGAATATATCTGTTGAATATAAAACATACATTTAAAATCTTGACTTACTGGAATTTTTTGAAGATTGAGTAACTGTAGAATGCCCACTGCTTAGAGAAAATGGTTTGATAGTACAAATGTCTGCATATGTTGGCCACTGGAACAATCCAAGGCTCACTGGAATAGTATCTGTAGCACATTAATGTGCATAAATAATTTACTTACAATATTAAAACACAACTAGCAAAATCAATGGTTCAAGATCTTATGACTGCTATGTTAACCCTTAGTGGTTGCAAGGAAGTGTGATGGGGATTCACACCCCCCCCACCCCCCAAGTCCTCTATAAAACCTTTAGTATGTAATTTGTTTTCCACATTTATTTATGCCTACTGCCTCTTCTCTTCATTGCAGCTGTACACTGTGGACAGTACCATTTCCCTTTTGGTGCTTCTGTCAGTCCAACACATCCGTAGTGGAACCACTCGATAGGGCACTATAAAAACAGAGTTAGAGAGAGTGTTTGGGATTTTAATTTTTTTTTTTTTTTGTCAAAACACCTATCACAAATACAATTCTCTGAAAATGAAGCACAAGTAAAAAAACACAGATTCTGCTTTACACATAAAGTCACAGGACAAAACACGAAGAGAAGAGGATCTCAGTCCCTAACATACAATCCCCAATGGATTAAGAGGTAACAATTCTAGAAGCCATACATGGACTCAACAAAACAGAGCAGAAGTACTATGTCGTGCTTCAAAAAAAATTAGTTTGACAACACTAAGTGAAGGAACGGGGATCTTATCACTCACTACTGTTTAAATGTTGTATCTCAGGAAATAAATACATGATTACATTCAACTGTTCTTTTAAAACATTTTCATTTGAAGGGGATAACTGAAAGTAGTAGTGACACAGCTAAAGGTTCCTAAAAATAAGGAGCATTTTAAAGGTGTCAAACCCTTGCAGTAAAGGGTGAAGTCTTCTGCAAGAACCTGAGCTGTGGGGCCAGATGAGGAGAACTGAAGAATGGTTTGACTCACATGCACATTGCTCTAAAAAACTCTATTGTAAAACCAGTTCTAAAGAAAAGTAATTCCTGCAACCTACAGTTACACGAACAACCCTCTCATGAACCTTTTGAACTTTGTTACTTACATCTTGGTTATCACAGCCTACCATTTCCCCATAGGACACCTAGTGAATAAGAAAAAACAAAAACAACCCTTAATAATGATTACATTACTAATCAAAAGCAATCATTTTGAAAGACTTACATTTTCTTCCTTTGAGGAGCTTTTCCATTAACAGCAGCAACAATATTTTCTTTTGTTACATAACCCTAAGAACATGTTCACATTAATTTGTTTTTCCAAAAATTGGTATGAAAACAAGAGCTATTTCTGCATATTTCAGGTTGGATAAAAGAGCTTAACATTCAAAACCTGAAGGAAGCACATTCTGGTCTAAAACAACAGCACTGAGTACATTCATCAGTCCAGTTTTAGAGATCATGTTGATGCTTGGCATTTCCCTTGCACACTTGACAATTTCAAGCACTTTATTTGAAAACAGTTAAATGCTTTCAAGAGAACTACAGAACTCTAGAAAGCTCTAAAAATCACCACCACTCTTAAGCATTTAAAGTCAGAACAGGCATTTTTAAATACAAGCTTCTCCTGTTGTTGTTCAGTCACTCAAGTTTCCAGGCGGTTTTTACAAAACTAGGTTTTTCTCACTTTCTTGTTTGTTTGTTTGTGGGGTTTTTGCTTTGATCTTTTCTTGGGTGGGGTTTTTTGTTTGGGTTTTGTTTTTTTTTTTTTTTTTTTTTGGCTTCTGGAGTTTGGTTGGTTGGTTGGTTTCTTTTTTAAGGAAATTGGAAGACACCAGGCAAATTCCTTATTAACTTAGAATTTTAACTAAATTCACTATGACTTGTTCAATTTTGAATGTAATTATTCCTGAAGTATTCATTAGAAGACTTAAAACTGTCCACATATGTCACACCACTGGAAAACTTGCTTTATTTTTAGCTTCAACAGTTAAGTTCTTTATTCATATCTCCAGTAAGTAAATAAAAACAGATCACAATTTCAGGAGACTGCAAACAATTTTTTTCCATTAACAATCAGAGAAGGAAGTTCAACTACAGCGAAATTGCAGTTCTCATTGTATTCCAGGTTGGAAGCCATCCTTACCTGATTACAAATGCAGTATCGTGGCTCATTTGGATCATAGGTCCAGTCAACCTGGCTATTAGAATCAGACTCTGGTATTACTGCTGTTTGCTGAGACAGTTCTTGTGCCAGTGCAGATGAAGAAGAACATGATGACAGAGATGAAGAAGAAGATGATGAGGAGGACTGTTGACTTGAGGATTTGTTGTTGTTTCTGTAAAAAAAAAATAAAAATAGTATATCGTAATTTAAATTCATTTCCCACCAAGCAAAAGGATCACAAAACACTTATGTTGTCAACTCTGAAATACTGCAGTATGTAAATCCCAAAGTATCATTCCCTAGCAGACTTCATTCAACAACTGCAAGAACTGAAATGGATACACTGAGTGCTCTCTGGAAAAAGAAAACAAGTCTTACCAGTTTACAAGTGCGAGACACGCTATTCTAGTCAATGGAATTTAACAGCTTTTAACTGCCTAATGGCTTTAATGAATGTTTTTCTCCACAAAGCTTCCTATCAACTGCCTTGCTGTAAAGTGCCCGTAAAGAACATGTTACCAATAAACCAGGAATTATACATCTAAATAACGTCATCTGTCATGTACAATAAATAACCGTGTTTTGAAGTTGTCTGATTCAATGTTAATCTCCACTCAAGAACCACCAATCACTCCACAGAACAGTGCCAGAAGATAAATTCTGTGCTTTTGTTTACAGGTCAGATCTGACACCTAAAATCCACAGAATAAAGGTTCCAAGACAAAATTACTAACTGAGCTGTGAACACACAAATTCGTATGAATTAAAAAATGCAAGTCAGTTTAAAAGAATGGGCATTTTGAGACACTTTCAAGTACAACTTGTGATTGTTGTCACAATGTGGTGTGACACTGTGTTGTTTAAAATGTTTTTAAATTTAATTGTAATAATAAATAAAATTAATTCTGTTTCCTGTCCTAGATGGTCAGGCATCAGAAAGTGCTGTGATTATTTGTGAAGTGGCATGAAGCAGATCTCCAGGTTATTTCAAAACCATCTCTAACTGCATGGTAATACCCAACATTTGCTGTTAAGCCAAACCTCTCCAGGACAGAGAAAAATAGGAGAAGAAACTAGACTATATCACAGACAAAAAAGCAGAACAAGACATTTATTGAAAATCTTGGAATGACTTCGCTTAAATAAAATAAAATAAATAAATAAATAAACCAACCAAAAACAAAAGAGTGAGAGGACAAAAGAAAGGCCTGAACAGACAAACAAAAAAGCCAGCAGGCATTAACTACGTTCTGCTGATCCCCGTCCCACCAGAGATTAAGTATGAAACATTTCTAATATGGCCCATGATCTTTTTAAGAAAGCTTAGCTGTTTTAAAAGCTGTAACAGCAGTCAGCAAGCAAGAAACCTACTTGCTTTTTCTGCCACTTCGTGAATCTGTGGTTGATGAACTTAATGTCTGTGTTAGTGTAGATGCCAGAGCGGATGATGAATATCCAGTTGAATCTCTGGATAATGAAAACTCTCTTCCAAGCTGAAAATCATTGTTCTTAAATGCTTCGTAGCTGGCTTTTAGACTGGATGTTCGCCGTCCTTCCTTCATCTGAAAGGAATACTGATACTGTATCAGATTACATAGTAAAGCTCTTGCAGAAGAAAACATAGCAGGCTGGTAACTGCTAATTACTTGCACAGGTTCATTAGTTACCCTGTTAACAAAATGCTGTATAGTTAGCGGTAAAAAAGTGCAAGAATACCCCAAGGGAAAAGCTGTCCATTTATGCAAATTTTACAGGATGAAATTGTAGCATACAAACAAACAGGATAAAATTAACTGAAATATCATCTGAAAGTGATCATGGGAATTCAGATTTAAATAAATAAACAAATAGTCTTTCTTCTTAATCAATAGTGGATGGCAGAATGACAAGACTGTTTTGACCTTACCTGCGCTGTGGCTTGCACTGCTTGAGCTGCTGCCATGGTAATTGCACCGGCCCCAGATCCTGAAGATAATGAGCCCAGGTTATATGATGCCAATGGTTGAGAAGAGTTTGTATTGTATGCATTGTTTGAAGAGGATGATGAATTACTGTTTCGACACCCTTGATGAACAGAACACATTTATGAAATTCAAAATGAAACTAAATTCCTTTGCATTTTAAGAAGAGTTATATATGACAACCAACCACTGACAAAGTAGGAACTCCATTTATGCATCAGAGCTGTCCGATAATTTGGGAAAAAGCTTAACAAGTCATATGACACAGCCAGTATTGGCCTAAAAAGGGGGGAAAAAAGAAAAAAATTTTGTTTCCTGCCTATCCTCATGTGCAAGGAAGTCCTTTTAGAAAGACAGTCCTCACTCATATTCAGTTATCGAAGAACTGATGCAGCTGCTATGTCTATGTCCATGTAAACCCAGTCTCCGCTGAAATGATGCTGACTGCAACCATCAAGAATAAGGTAAAGATGTGACAGTATAGCTATACTGTTTCTAAAGTAAAACTTTTAACAATCTTAATTCTAAAAACTACAAGTCACAGTTTTACTGCAACACAGATTGCCATGGCCATTTACAAACTGACAGCTGCTCCAACATAGTTATACTTTGACATCTCTTGTGAAGTTCCTTCAGGAGACAAGTAAAATAGGTATGAAGGACGTGACTTAAATCTGCTGAACAGCACTGCAATCCAAAACATAAGGTAGTTTACTTACTATGGCCTCTCACAATCTTTTTTTTTTTTTTTTCAGAAAAGAAACTATGAACATAGTTTCAAAAACTATGATTTTCAAAGTGAGCAGAAAGTTGTGGGGTTTTTTTATTCACTATTCAAAAAGATTTCTCATTCCTTTTGAAGCAGACAACACACCAAATAGATTTATTTTACTGGAGCTGACTGCCATGTCAGACTAATCCCTAAACAAAAAAAATTGAAAATTCTTTTCCCTTACTTTGGAAATTGTTGCATGCATTTCTTTTTCCCAAAATAATAATGCATCGGTCTCTTATATTTCTACTACTGGCTGAATTAATCTGTAGTTATCTTCTTCCAAGCAGTGTAAATAAAAAGAAACAGCCAACATGCAGCTGTTAAATGACAATAAAGCTGATGCACTTCATGGACAACACAGATGAGTATCAATGCCTGCAACTTCTCATGTTTCAAATGACTGAAAATCCCAGAGGAAAGGGTATGAGCCTCTGATTTCAAACGACAGGAAGCTCAAATATACAATTTTGTTTCACCCCTTCTGATTAAAACGTAATAAAATGCAAGAGAATTACGATTACCTGGTGTATTTTCTTTAGAAGCATCTGAAGTCAGGGTAGATAGAAGAGCTTCAGATTTAAACTTCTTTTCAGGAACATGATCTGTTGTACTGTGGTGAGAAGATGGATTGTGTTTCCTCTCTAAATAAAACAAATGAAAGGAACTTAAAGGTAAAACCTTTTCAGCTTGAAAGTCAGACTATAACTAGACTAATTCCACTAATTTCTACCAGTAAAACCGTATTATTTTAGTCTTGCATTTCTGACTAGTCATTATTATCATGGCATTGTGTCCTCCCCTTGACCCCAGTTTGGAGAAAAACAAACAAAAAAAGAATATTTTTTTTTCCTAATACTATTCAACAAAAAATAAGAAAAGCGGACATGTTTCTAAGTCTGAAATACTTACTCTCTACTGGAGTGTGAGAATGAGCGTGATGGTTATTCACAGGCTGTGAAGGGGTATCCAGCTCTAGAGATCCTAAGAGAGAGGGGAAAAGGACAGGAAAGTTTCAGTCATCATTTGTATGGTTTTGACTTTTAGATACTATATGAATCTTTACAATATTAACCAAATCACTATGAAGCTATATTTATGGTAATCAGAAGGATTTTTGCTAGAGTTGAAACCCTTCCTGTAGTACAATTAGAAGCCTGTGAGAGGAACAGTTTTAAAATAAAAATTGATGACTGCCGCTGTTCAACTGTTGAAATCAAGACATTAAAATCACGACCAATGAAGGAGAATAAACAACAACATTGCCCTCAACATGGCACTTATTCAAATGAGTTGCACACAATCCACGAATGGTTGGGAGCAAGAATTTAAAAGAAGACTGTAACAGGTAAATTGTATTAACGAGATGTCATGTCTCACTTGTCAAAATACACAAGAACTAGCAACGTCTTTTATCATTCAACGGGAAGGGCTTCAGATCATTATCCAATATTTCTTAACATTAAGAGTACAGAAAGCAACAATCCAAAGAAGAGAGAAAAAAACAGGAAAAAAAAACAAGAAAAAAGGAGGGGGCACAAATGCACATCTATGTGTCTAAGAACAACATTTCTTGCAATACGAGGCTAAACAATTGCAGCATAAGAGACCCTGATAATTAATTTTCTGTAGAACAATGTAAACCAATTTGTGTATCAATCTTTGTCAAAAAGATTTTGAACTAGCTGCTATATCTACTAACCTACATTTAACCTACAGAAAACGATTCCAGAAAGTAACTCACATTAATTTTTCTAAATTTGTAGCTTCAACATTTCTTTGCCTCTTTCTTTTTTTACTGCTTTCAAGAAGTACTTGAGTGTATTATAAAAGTTTAAATAAAATCATTCTGAAAGAGGTTCAGAGTGTAAGGAAGTTATTTTGGCAGAGCTGGCACTAATCACATTATGAATTAGTCCAAAGGCTGCCCTCTGGTGGAACCTCAACAATAGGTTTTTATTCTGAAAGCTACAAATGCTAAGAGGGTTCTACTCATCACTTTAGTAAAAAACAAAACAACAACAACAAACCAACCAAACCAAAAAAACCCAACCAAACAAAAACAAACAAAAACCAAAACCAAAACAAACCAAACAAAAACCAACCAAACCAAAAAAACCCCAACCTTAAAGATGCAACACACAGTCTGGTACATTTCTATTTTAAGTTCTGAAACTCTACTTAGATACCTCACCAAACACACAGCTCAACTGAAGGTATTACCACATCTTAAAACTGCATCTGGGATTCCAACAAAAATAAACTAGGCCTTTTCTGTAATGCTAGTGCATTTAAAGCATTTACTTGGCAGTTTTATTTTTGTGTCTGTTATTTGTAATAGCAGTTACAAATAAAATATCCAAAACTGCACAAAGTTCAAAGAAAGAATATTTATTCCTCATCTCCTCAACTGATTTAGGTTACTTCTCACTGTCCTTGTGTATAGGAACAGTCACTGCCTCTTAGCTGCATAATCAGAGTAGTTAACTAACTTTGAAATTTATCATAATTCCATTTGAACTCGATGTCTGAATGCTGATGCATATAGAAAGGTTGGATTCTTCTACACCAGGCTGGCCAAAAACTTGTCACATTACATTTTTATTCATATTCTGAATACCAGCATTCCTATATTTGTTAAGCATGCAGGTTTCTTACCCAAAATGCTCCTCCACTGCTACCCCATTACAAAACAACTCATTCTCCCCCATTAAAAAACAAGAAGACTACTACCTAACTTTACTTGACATTCCACACCTATAACTAAAATAATGACCCTCCTCAATTTGGTGCCAATCAATTTAAGTAAGATATGGTACATTGTCAGCTGGGAAAGCTCCAACTTAGGCTGAAGAACTTGTCTGAACCCCTAGTTATTAAAAACAGGATTAAAGCATCCTGTACCTTACTGCAGCAATTCACAATGCAACAGTTGTATGAAAAAAAAAAAAATCTAACTACTTAGCTGTATTTTGACTTAATTGATAAAAATCGAGGTTGAAATTAAATTTGAGAATCACTGACTGATGAAAAATATGTGGGTTAAAACACAATTTTGAAACAACTGAAAATACTGCCAGCCACTAAAAGGTGTACGGTATTTTAATTTTGCAAATTGTCAGCAAATCTGTCAAGTTCTTGAAGAAAATCATGCATACTTACGTCTCTCCAATATTTCTGTAATTCCAGCATTATCTGCTTCAAGTTCCATTTTAAATTTAGCGAGTTCCTGGTCCAATTTTCTCAAATGACGGTCTACCTATTTTTGAGGCACAAGAAGTAGATACTCATGTTTCAGAACTGGATGCTATATCCTTAATCTCAGGCTTGCTATGCATTTGCCTTCCAGCAATTCTCTGCCATGCAGCACTAAGCACACATAAAAATGCACAGAAGCATAACTTCTGAGTCACCTGCATTTTCCTAACTCAGCAGAGACACTAGAGTTAACAACAAAATTGTGCTGTTGCTCCTAAGCTGTGCAGTCAATCACACGATACAATAAGGCTGCATACTGGCTCAGCTGCTAGAAGCCTTTTCTTACTGTAGGCAATGTTCCAAGACACAGCAGTAAGTGTTTATTTTGTGAAAAAAAGAAGATTAAGAGGACTTTGGGGTATTGCGGGTGCAGGTATAAGAAAGGGGAACAGAAAGAAAAGTACATGACATGCACTGTAGCAGATGTTGGACTGCAGTGGGGAAACTGAAAGTTTACTGAATTGCAATTGGTATGGCAGTATCCACATCAGCAAACCTAAATACTGAGTAAAACGGTCTCTAAACTGGAAGTGTAAAGACTGCTTTGCATTTGAGTAAATGATTATGTGCTCTTGGGTACTGAAGATTAACTGAAAAAAAACCCCTGAACTTAATAGCACAGCAAGAAACACTATGTGTCAAATGCTTTCTTCATGTGTAGTCATACAGCAGAATGCACCTGTCTTCTGTACCTGTAGGCTAACTTTTGTTTAGCTGAAGTGAAACTAAAGGAGACAAGAAATATTTATGTCTACTATAGTTTATTGCAGTCTGACTCATAGGTTCTGTTATCTGAGAAAATCTGAAATAAATACATTTAAAATTCAAAATCCACATGCTATAAGGAACAATAACTAGCTTGTGGTCTCTTTTCAGGAAAAATAAATTAAAAAAAATCAACATGCATGAAAACCTTATGACTTATAAAATTATTTGTGCATGTTTTGCATTTAAGTGACACTTACTACCCAAAGCAAAGAAGGCAATAAAATACAAAATATTTCTTTAACAAGCAAAAATATCTGTATGTAGCTGACATAACAATTGAGGTAGCACAGTTGTAATGCTTGCCAAATTGTTTAGAACTCCTTAGGGCATAATTTAGGGAATTCACCCTAAGCTTTCTGTCCACTTACCAAATCATATATTTGATTAGCCAGTTGCACTTTTTCATCTGCATCTTCCAAAGCCTTATAATAATCCTGTTATAAAGAAAAGTTGTTTAAAATTATGAATGTAACTAAATCAATTACAATCATTTAGGCTATTGTCATCCAGCACAAAATCCAAGTAAAAAGGAGACATTCAAGTCAGTTTTCAGAAAGACTGTGAAACTTTATTGTAAAAGAGATATAGTATCAAGTTATTGTTTGCACTTTAGGAAAAGCCAAACTTCAAGACATGGACAATTCCTCCCAGAGTGATAGTTAAATTTCTAAAAAAAAAAATGCTGGGGAAAAAAAAAAAAAAATGGTCATGGCATAAGGTTATGGACTTAAAATGAGATGATGTCTTTTACTTCATGTGGATCTTTAGGACCACTGCAGATACTACTACCCTTCAAAATAATGCTAAAGAGTATTGTGATGGGAGGCTTTTCAGCACTGCAGTTAAATAGAGATAATGGTGTATATAGTTTCTATTATTTTAAGATACATGTATGTAATTTGTAAATGTATTCTAAAATAAACTGACTAAAGCAAACCAACTTTCACATCTGTTCTAGCTAATAAAAATCCAGACAATTTTTTTTTAAAGAGTGTTTACACATGTTTTTACTCTAGATTTACACAGGTTTAAGTGCCTTTTTATTCTCAATTTCCACTGAAGAGTATCTTGCTTAGGTGAAAGCTATTTGAAATTTGGTTCGACTGAAGTCAAAAGCAAATTTTTCATTTACTTTAGTGAAATCAGAGCTTTGACAATTTCTTTTTTAAAAATATAGAAATTTATTAGTATTTCTTAAGGAAAACAAACAAACAAACAAGTAAAGGGCTGAAGTAGCAAGTGTAGGAGACTACAAAGAAGTTTCTCCTGACAAAATGATGAACTGCCTTGCTAACAATACCACCACCAATGCCCCAGTGTTGAAGGATAAAAAAAAACATATCCATCTTCTTATTCCTCCCTCACTAAGGCTAAATATATCATATGTATAATATATACAAGGACATAAGCAGAATCACAGGATATGCTGAAGCTACACTTGAAAAATATCCTCTAGAAGAAAGCCAATGAACTTACACAACTTTATGTCACAAAAGCAGAAACAGAAAGTCTGAGATGAAAATTTAGTACCTGGTTTCCTCTCAATTTCAGGATCCTAACTTTTAAAATGCTAGCAAATACTGGGTAAAACTCGAGAGAAATGCTTGATCAAAGAAACCTTTCAGTCATTTTTCTCCTCCTAGGTAGTTCTATCCATCTCTGTGAAAGCCCAGGGGAAGCCACATCTCTGAACACCTAAGTCTCCATCAGTCATAAGCTATTTTTTCCTAAGGTTATCTTTGTTTGAAAAAGAAAAATGTGATCCAATCCTATGATAGCCTTACTTTTTTGATTGATGTCATTTGTTCTTCCCTCCATTCGGGTTTGTTTTTCTTTGCGTTCATAAAAAATTCATTTACCCTCTGCTCAAGCTGATCCATTGCATCTGCAGCACAGGAAAAGATTAAGATAACTGTTATCTTCTCATGTATATAAACATTATGAAATTAGGAGGATTTTTTTTTCTTAAAAAAAGTTGACAGGACTAAAACGCAAACTATTGGAGTGGAAAGAAAACAAAAAGAACCAAAACAACCAAGTGACAGTGGACAGAGGAGGGACATATTTACCTTAATTTCCAAGAAGCAGATTTGCATTCTGGTAGGATTCTCATCAAGGTTCTTGTGCTCTCCAGCATGGGACTGGCAGGACTCCAAGTTCTAAAGGTTTTTTGTCCCTAAGAGCAGTGGTAGTGACTTAAAGCACGACCCAAACTCCTCACCCAGGGCTCTAGACTGCTGACTTTGGAACATTCTAGCCAGTTACAAACTGAGCAGGAAACAAAATGTTCTCCTAAGAGAAACAGTCAAATACAAAACCAAATAATTGAAAAAATTAGTGCCTCAAAAAGGTAGAGCAACTGAAGAGTCAAGTCACGGCCTCTAAGTCAAGGTCAAGGCCCTCTTCCACTGTATGCCAAGAAGGGTGAGGGCAACTGGGAAGCACACACAGTTATTCCCCCCACCCCCACAGGGTAGCACTAAGGGGTAAATGCACTGATGAAATACTATTTAGACAGGATTCTCACATGAAGTTGAGAAATATCGTAAGGGAAAAAAATAAAGCCACCAATTCTCTAATATTTAGCTATCATAATAAAGGAAAATGTCAGCTATGGGTTGTTTAATGTTTCCCTCTACCCTCTTCAGAAAAAAACACAAACACAGAGTTTACTTTTTCAACAGCTGGGCACTTGAGCATGCAATAGGTTTTGTACTTCTGAAAGCATGCAGCTGCCTCAGTCAAGCTAGCTTTGACAGCCTTGCTAGTCTCAGGACAGCTGATAGTACTGAATTTTTTTCACAGTGCTCTCAGCAATACTATCCAGATAGCAGTTTCAAATTAAACATGACAATGCACCAACTACCTAGGGGCTTCAGGCTCTGGGTATAAAAGACTTAAGATACTTTCCAGAAACCACCATTAAAATTGGATCAAATGCTGGCCATCAGCTCTTACAAAAGTGAATTAACGAGTTCAGAAAACTCATAAATTCCCAAGTATGTTTAACTCTTCAAATACAATGGAGCCCAAAGGTTTTCCCTCTGTGAAACTTCACAACTATAGCTAACCATTCACGTAAATAACCAAAAATCATTCATACTATGTGATCAAAAACATTAATCAATTATCCCTGTGCTGGGAATGTCCAACACCAAAAGCAACAGGAACCTAACAACTGACTACACAGAGTGCAACTAATTCCAAACAAAAACACTTGTCACCTAGGCTCACATAAATTTTATTTAGACCCAGAAAAACAAAGTATTCAGACAGTGTTGGTGTAAAATAGGTTAAAGATGAGAGAATCTGTACAATGAGCATTTTCTACTTGCTCTGTGTTATTTGGGGAAAAGAAGCCTGAGCAGCAAGGAAGCAGCACACACTTTATGTGGAAGCTTCTAAAAAGCTTTGGTTTTTGACCAAATGGCTAGAACTTTGTCCAAAAAACCCAACAAACGTTCTATCTCCTATTCCCACAGTGTAAACAGCTAGGTGATAATTATTCTAATGGCTCTATAGACATGAAAAGAAAAAATAAAATAAAATCCCTCTTTACTTTTTTATTGAGGACACATACCAGTCTGTGTGAAACTGCGTAAGGGAAAACTTCCACAGAAATTTGGTCTCTCTTGAAAGCACAGAAACATCAAAGGGGAATGCAGGTCAGATCTGTTAAATTATATTAAAAGTTCTCTCTGGTAGACTCAGTTCTTTCACCTTTTCTCCCCCCAAAATTTCTTAATCCAACTGTGATATAATATTCTGAGTTACTAATTTCTTAGATCAGATTTCCCAAGAGAAGGCCCTTTCCAGAGCTTGACATTTTACCATGGAGGCCTGATAATTCATGACTTGTGCTTAAATAGCAAAACACATTTTATGCTCCGTGTGGAGCTCTGTTAAAGCTCAAGTCAAGTCACAACCTCGACAGTCTTCTCTTTACCCAGAATACCCTTATCATGACACACAGTAGGTAAAGCTGGTTTATTATTTCTTCCGAGAACAAACATCAGCATCTGCCCCATTAGAAATCTACGTGGTCCAAACAGGGCAGAATACAGTTAACACTGGCTCTAAAGCACAGCAGCACAGTTATCTCTGAATTACAACTCCTGTAAGTTTCTGGGACAGCGTAACTCAAAGTACTGTTTTCAAGTGCTTCAGAGACACTGAATCTTCTCAGCAAGTCTCTATGCCACAGCATGAGAACAATCTCCAGGTTTGCATGTAGCATTCAGCAGGCAGCCCGGCAACTAATGTTGAAGAAATGCTCATCCAGAAGTTTTAGAAATGTCTTTGGATGCTTTGTCATTCATTGTGCAAGAATTACAGGAATAACAAGGTCCAAGAGAGTTTTCCTCTGTGCCTAAGGTTGGGCTTAGTATATAATATAGCACTATTTGCTACTTCCAGTAATACAATACATGGTTGTTTGCCACTTCCAGTTAAAGCAAAGGAAATGACACTTACTGCAACCTTGGCAATGCTAGTTGGCTCAGTTCTGAAACACACTTCAAATAACTTCTTTGCCTCCCTACTCAATAGAACTAAAATTTGTGGGCTTACTCAGAACTACCTAGAGTCAGTGAGCTGCTCACTCCCTCTCCTGGTGCTCCTTAGCAATGGTTATTTCTGAGGTGTTTTATGCCATAAGGAGCCATTGCTCTGCTCCCACAACTTTTAAACACTGAACACGAGACAACACTTAGGCCATGGTTCACAAAAAGTCTTATAGTCAATTCAACACGTGACTAAATAAAGTCTGTTAAACAGCCCCGCTGGGTCCAATAAATATCCAAGGGAAACCCTGAGGCCACACATCAAAATATTAGATGTTAACTATTGTTTTCAAGAACAATGCTCCCACACAATGTTGCATTTTGTATTCCTGTACAGCATTCACTCGTTATTTCAACCACTGCACTTTCTGACATGCTTCTTTGCAACAGTCCAGCCCTTATGTATTGATGGCTCCTCTCACCTGTGCAGTAACAGCTTCAATGATGCCAGTACCTTTGCATCACCAGTTCTGGATTAGTATATTAATTGTGCATTAAATGACAGCAACACCTAAGTGGGTGTTGCAGGACACCGAAACCCCAGATGAGACCACATTAGAAAAGATGAAAGGGCAGTGCATCCTGAAGACAGCATAAGGCAGTGCATTATATCAGGATATAAAAAGTGATCTATAAAGAAGCCTCAAGCACACTGTGTATTTGGTTGTGTGTCAGCTAGGGCACAACAGCCTAAGCAAAAAGTGCCTTCACATATGCTGTTATGAGGGGAGCTGGCTGGAAACTTTCAGAGACAGCTTGCAGCTCCCTGCTGAAGGAGCGGGACATAACTCAGGTTCCAAACCACCATCACTGCTCTTAGGGATCAAAAATCTGAAGAGTTTGGGACGTGCCACTGAAACTGCCTTTGGGAGCGGCACAAGACCAGAAGCGAAACTCCGATAAGATCCTACTCGCGCCGAGACTCCATAACGGGCCACGGGCGGGGGCCGGAGGCCTCGGCGGGGCCCCGGCTCAGCGCCGCTCGCTGACACAGCGCCAGGAGAGCGCGCCCCGCCCCTCGCTGCGTCCCGGCGGCTCCCCGCGCAGAGCCGGGACTCCGCAGCGCCGCCTCCCGCAGCCGCGCCAGAGCCCGCTGCTCCACGCCAGCACCGCTGACCCACAGGAGACGACGCCAGGCACCCGGTGGCGAGAAGACACGCCTGGCCCGGCGGCGCGACCCCCCCCCCCCCCAGCCTCGCACCACAGCAGGGCTACCGGAGAGCCGGGGCGCAGGGTGGGGAAGGGGCGCGAACGCAGCGGGTCAGCGGTAGAGAGCGGAGCTGCCCAAGAGCGCCCCGGCGACGGCGCCGTCGTTTCGCCTTCTCCTTCTCCCCGCCTTTGCCTTCCCCTCCCTCCTCCCCACGCGGCGGGCTCGCACCCTACAGCGGAACGGGACGCTGCGCTGGAGCCGGTGCCACGGCCGCCCCCCGCTGGCGGGGCGGGGCGAGCGGGCGCAGGGGCGCGGGGAGGGGAGGGGGCGGGCAAAGGCGGAGGGGGCGGGACTCACGTACTCTGCACCTGCAGGTCCATCTCGCGCATCTCGGTGAACCTGTCGCGCAGATCCATGGGAAGCTGCTCGATCACTGCGGGCACAGGGAGGGGCGGGGGAGCGGGGAGAGAAGGGAGGCAGCCAGTCAGTCAGTCAGTCACTCGCCGCCGTGGGGGAGGGGGGCGCCGCCTCTTCGCCGCGGCTTCCCCCCCCGGCTCCCCTCCACCGGCCGTGCCCGGCCGCCCGGCACCCCCGTTCCGCACACACTCACTCTCCAGATAGTCCTCCAGATACAGCATGGCGGCGGCCGGGCCAGCGCCAAGGGGCTTCTCGCTAACGGGGGCTCGTCCCTTCCAATATGGCGCCGCCGCCAACAACACCAGCAGCTCGACTCAGCGAAAACAACATTGGCGGCTGACGGCGCTCGCTCCGGCCGCGCCGCAATTGGCTGCCCGCGCTGCTGACGCACACCGCGCCTCGCGCTCTCCCCCGCAGCTTCACGGGAAATGTAGGCTGCGCGCGGGGTAGGCGGCGGGAAACTACGTGTGCCGCCGTGCATTGCGGCGGCCGCGCGCGTTCTGCGCTCACCGGCGCGCCGGCCATTCGCGGCCCGCGTCGCTCACGCCGGTCCCCGATCCCGAAGGCAAAGGCGCCGTCCGGGGGCTGTGCGGCTTTTCTCTGGAGGGCCTCCTCTCAGCGCTGGCTTTGCCAGGCAAAGTTCGGACGTGGTGGTGCCGGCCCTCCGGAGGGAGCCCGGAACCCGAGCTCACCGCCGCGAGGGAAGACATGTAGCTTTGTGGCTGGACTTTATGCATCTGTTTACCTGTTATTTTAAATGGTCACAGCTGGTAAAAGCGAATAAAAAAGCATAACAAATGACAAAAGTAAGGAAATGACTCTTAATTTCTGTGTCTTCTCGTGAGTGACGCAAGGTGGAAAAAGTGGCTGTGTTTAGTGTACGTCAGTAGCACGGGTAGGAGCAGCATCACAGGTACAGGTGAGCAGCACCTCCTGGGGCTGCAGAACTCCTGCTTGGGGCAGGAAAAGATAGTTAGCAGGTGGTAGAGATAGCCATCCAGGTACCATATTTTCCTGCACTTTTAGCCTCCTGAATAGTTTATTTCCTCACTGTTTTATCACTGTCTAATACTGCTCTAACCATGAACTGATGCTTTTATCTAGATTGGTTTTTGTCTGGAGGAAGGAAGGAATTTTTAGGGCTTGTGTGATGTCAGACATGGCTACAGGAGCATACAAACTGCAGTAACAGAACAGGTTGCTATTTTTCATTTCCTTTCTGTGTTCTTATCTGTGCCATACACATCCAAGCAAGGAAAGAAAGTGTACACTTAAGCCAAATCTGAGTGAAAACCACTATGGGATGCTTCTGAGTGTCAGAACTGATGGAAAATGGCATTCCTTTCTCATGTTTTATGTTTGTATGTTGTGAGTGGTTAGCTAAGGATGACTGACTTTGGGGAAGTAAAGCATAAATTTTTTGTGTAGACTTTATGAAGACTGATGTTAACTACATCTCGAATCCATAGGCCATAGGTAAACATTTTTTTAATTCCTGTGTCATTACAGTTGGAAGGAAAGTTGCAACAATAACTATCAATTTTCTGAAAAAAGTGCTGTGCCAAAGTAACATCCTATATTCTTTAGGAAAAACCTACGTGAATTTAGGGAAATGTGAATTCATGGGATCACTTTTATGCTCAGTAGTAGATTTAATGCTTTTTAAAGAGGAAAAAAAGTCTGATGTGTTTGGGACCACATTGCATGCAATAGAAGCTTAAGGGAACAGTACTGTACACAAATACTGTACAAAGACTCCAGTCTTAAAACCACAACTGAAACATAGTCATACAGTGAGTTCTTACCATTTACTTCCCAACCAAAATCTGAGGACAACCAGGACACTAGGAGCTTGTGACTGTGCCTATGCTCCAGTCTTCACGCCTGAGTTTGACACATTCTCATCTTTGAAAGCTTGGGAATAGCGGGCTGAAGGATACTGCGCATCTAGTTCCTGTGTGTTGTGGTGCCCAGATCAAGGAAACCAAAAACCACAGCTCCTGGGGCTGTGTTTCAGTCATCCTTTCAAGTAATAGCATGTGCACTGTCTGCATTAGTGGAAAAAGAAAGTGGAACTCCAGCATGCCAACTAAATGACAAAGTACTCGTGGGTCTGGCTGCTGTCTTCCAGGTAGGAGTGCTCCCTTTTATTTTTCATGGTTTATTGGAACATGTGAAAGGCTTCTATAAAAATAGGGACCTGCTTCAAAAATTGTTTACTGTAGTGCTTTACAGTAGGGGATGGGAGGGGATTACGTAGTAGAATAGAAACAAAAATACAACTCAACTTTGCTCAGTATCTATTGAAAAGCAAACTTATTTATCTACCTGCAGTCTTCTTCAGTATTTTTGGTTTGGTTTGGTTTTTTTAGACAGGTGGAGATACTGTCACATTTTTAATTTCTGCCACTGTTAATTCACACTGTATAATCAAATGAGTAGCCACACCAGCTTCAGTGGAATTGTGTGTACAAGTGCTGCTTATCATGACATACTGATGGAACTGGGTTTAAACTGACATTTAAGAAGTGGTTATTCACTCAGGCCATTAAAAAAAAAGAAACTATTTTTACAATGGAAAACTTCCTGTTCTGTATAAATGTAAATAATTAACTCTATTGATTAACCCAACTTTTAGAACAGCCTAATTAGAGCAGCTCCTGATAAGGACACATGGATTAATGACAGTGTTTATTGGGATGCAAATACAGTGGAAAAGAATGAAACACCTGCCGTGAACTCAAGGTAGAAAGAAATTCAATTTGCGAATTACAGTCAACATTATACAGCAATGAACTGCTTAGCACCAAGAAAGGAAGGGAAGCCACAGGAGCTGCTGCCTTCTCCTGTTGATACAACATTATTAATGTTGATGGCATTTCTGCAGCAAATGTTTCACATAAATCATGTATCATCACTTGTGACAGAGTGATGGCATAAAGGAATATTACATGGCATAAGGATTATTAAAGCTAATTGCTTGCATAGGTTTCATTAGTTTTCAGCTGACAGGAAAAAAACCTGATAAATACATGGATTTATGTTCTAATGTACACTTCTTAGATGGGGTTGAGACTTTTAAATCTTCTCCCTCTATTCTGTCCTTGCCCATTCCAGATCTCTATCATGTCTCTTTTCTATTATTGTAATTTATTATATCTCTTCCCACATGTAGTAGGGTTGCTTGACACATCTCTAACTCCATCCGTTCAATCTCTGTATTCCACCTGCTATCAATCCATTGCTCTTCCTCTTTCCTTGTTCCTTCCAGATCCATTCTGCCTTCTAAACTATATGATTTCAGGAGCTTTCTGTACCCATTTAGGACTCTCACTACTGCATAATTTCTTCAGTATTCTGATTTTTAACTCTTGTCTAATCCAGTGTGTCCTGACCTATAGTCCTTATGTTTTGTTTCTTTGTTTTCAAGGACAGGCTTCTAATGCTTTGATTTGAAAAAATCAGGAATGACCCACCTAGCCTGTCCCTAGACTGACACTCCAGGTCTCAGCTACTGTTGGTTGGTTCCTGTGCTTCTATTTCTCATCGTGGAGCCTCACTTCCCGTTGCACACAAAGATTGCTGATGTATGGAGAAAGCAAACCCTGCCTGTCACTGAGGCCTAGCCAGAAGAAGGTTAAGACACGGTGACAGCAAAGTGACACCAGGCAGTGGTGCAGCAGAGCCTACATAAAACTACAAGCCTGGGTAGCTCTCCAACTACTAGAAAAGAGCATTTTGCTTTTATTTGGCACCTGCCACTGGTGCAGTACAGCAGTCCTGTCTGGCGGGCCAGAATCCATTCACCACGGTGCACTGCTGGGAGCATGTGTTGTCGATCGCAGCATTCCTAGCAGTTTCCTCTGCCAGCATCAGCATCAGGCTCTTAATTATAATTCCTCCTCACTTCCTGTTTGTTGCCTGCTATTTTTCTGCTGTTGCTGCTGTTTTTTCCATTCTTTCCAGTCCTCCCAGTCTCCCAGCCCAGCTGTCCCTCCCAGCTGCCATGGACCCCACCATCTCCCCTATTGCACCCCTTCTGCTGCTGCAGGGGCATCAGCCACAGCGTCACTCTCCCTCTGCAGGAAATAACTATCATTCCTGCTGTACTACACACCATGGCTATGGGAGCACATTAGTTAAATAACTAAATTGTCTTGAGACTGAGCACCATGTAAGGGTTACAGCATGATCGTATTTGTTCTGGGCAATCAACTTTATGTAATGGGAAACTCCATCCAAAGCCGGATCCTAGGAAAACGCTGGGTGAGTCTATCAAAAACATAATGTTACCCTTGTCTAGTGCAGCACTATGCAGAAACTTCACACTTCCATGAAATGATTCTCAAAAGGGCAAATTTGGCCCAGAAGTCATGTGGCTAGATGGTAATCTATCTGAGAAATCGCTTTTCTTCTCTACTTATTAAAAACTCTTTCATATTCTGAGATTCACATTCCTATTTCTAGAAGCAAAACCGTGGCTCCAGATAATTAATTTTCTTTAACAGTCAACAGGAAAATGGAACTGCCATTTATTTTTCAGCTCGATTTTGTGTACAGGCTCAGGCAATTACATCTTCATCTTTTAGTCAATTTCATCTGCTACAGACTCAGTTAAATTTACTTGCAGATTTCAGTTATTTCCTGCAAGTCTGCAGGATATGAGCAATTGCTGTTTATATATTAATCACTGGAATGTTTTATCCTGACTTCCCAAGGAAATAAAGCTTATATGAGCAATCCATATGTTTGTGTGCACACTTACTTATCCGACCTTTCACTCTGCCCTGTCTCTATTGAATTAATTGACTAATTTCAATGTATCTGAAAGAAAAGTTGTTATTTTAGAGATTATTTTTGTATTCCTTAAATGCTATGTTGTCCCTAATAGTTTGGGTTTTTATTTTATTTCCATTCACTGAGGAAAAGGTTGCAGTATGAACCTGCCACCTATAAGACTCATGAAAATCCACACACAAGAGCAATGAGTTCCCCAACCATAGTTTCAGTTGGTCAACATAACTCCCTGTTATAAGCCAAATGCACAAGGAACCAACTTAAGCAGTTTTGCTGCTCACAGACTGTCTGTTGTTTTTCACTTGTTTTTCTAAAAATGCTGAATGCTTGGTCATGTGGCATGCATGGGAATAAAGTCTGAAAAGAATTATTTTAGTGATTATTTAAACACTTCTAGTAAAAGTTCAAGTTTCAAATACATTTAACTGATTATCTGTAATGAAAGATATTTCTTGCCTTTTTTTATAATTGTCAGATTTACAATCATACTTTTTTTCCATGAGGTCAGCACATTCTTGTGGCTGGAAGAAGTCCATATGTGCTAGCTTTCCAGCAAAAAATGCTATAAATGGCTGCTGCGACATCAGTGGCACAGAAGTAAGTGGGATATGACACCATCTATCTCCCATGCTGCTCAGATGTGCCCTCTGAGAGCTACAGTCTGCAGATGGAGCAGGTAAAAAAAATAAAAAGAAAAAAAGCCCACTGAAAGTTCAGAGATGACACTGTATTTGTGTCTCCACCCAAATTCATGCCCTTGAGCCTCCTTTGGCCCTGGAACAAAGTCAAAGAAATTGAAAGCGGTAGCAGGGGAAGGAAATACTCTGAGAAATTTGCCACAGGAGAGGATGCAGACTTTGAGGGCGGGCACGAATATTCACTGCTCCTGGGCATACACTGTGAGATATGTTTAAGTCACATTTCCTTCATGATCATTAAGCAAGAGCTGTGCAGAGATTGCAGCACCTGAGAATCCAGAGTTCAGACTCAGAGGAGTTGCAGGAGAGGACAGGTCCTTGTGACAGAACACAAATACTGTAATTTCTTACGATGGGAGAGAAGACCTACTGGAATCTACCTCCAGACAGGTCTGCCTATTTGCTGGGATAATGTTAGGCAAAACGGAAGAATAACTGTTTCCTTGAAATTTTATTCCAGGATGCATTTGAGATGGTAATCACATTGTAATTGTTATGGTCTAAAGATATAATCAAGTGAATGTTCTAGAGATGCTAATTTACTTGATATTTTATTATTGATGTATACCATTGATGAAAATGCAATTTGCAGAGTACATAAGCTCTTCTCCATCTGTCCTATTGCTATTTTTTTCTGTGATATTTTTAACTGTTACAAATACTCTACATGATCTAAACATACCTGTTTCATATATCCTTAGTCAAATTTGCATCACAATTAAAAATATATCTGCTTAGCTTACAAACAAACTAATATTATTCCCTACTGAGTTGCATCAGCCTACTTTAAGGTTATTGTTGTTTATAATTTTTGTTCTGAAATGCAAATTCATGGTCCCACATGTGGTGAGTCCTGTCATGTTAGTTACTACAGAAATAAAGAATAAAAAGTGCCCACAGGCTAAGTTAATACTTAATTTGTTTTTCATTTGATTGGTGGAGTAACCTTACCATATTTTTAGATGACTTCTGAAGGTTTGCAGTCAGCATGTACCATAGTGATGTAACAAATTACCTAATGTTTGCATAAATCCAAAAATCCTTAATGTAAGCATGGCCAAGGTCATTTGACATTGCGTTGCTAAGACTGAACAGGCAGTAAGTGCCACTGCAGTCCATTTTAGGATTGATCTTGTTTCAAGTTTTCAGTCATGTCCACAATTCCCTTGTATTTCAAGGCCAATTCTTTCAAAAACCCCCAAAAGTCTAAATCTTAAGTGTGTGACATTCTTTTATTTTAGTGTACGTGGAGAGCTGGCCTGTTGGACATCCACCTTGTATCAGTATTGTACTTCAACAAAATATGAAGAGAGCTACATAGTCACTTTGGAATTAAGTGGCATGATATTAGCTGGCATTCATTGAAATGAACAGTGTATTTCCAGTGTAGCAAGTGATAGGAATGCCACTTCAAAACCTGCTTTTCTACCATGAGCAGGAGATCTTACAAACAAATTAATTTTGGTGGAGACATTCTAATTGAGAGATTTCCCAGTTCTCATTTTCATGCACATTGGCTGCAGAGTTGTCTGGTCTTTTATATTCACATATCTTTTGCCTATTAGATTTGTTGGTATGACAAAAGCTACAAGAATTAAGGGCTTTACCAGAAAAGAGAGCTACTTCATGGGAGGATGCAAGTTGAATTTACAAGATGTCAGCAACTCTGAGCTAATGTGTCAGGAGAACATATTTTTCTTAAGAAAAAATCTCCATATTGTTAATGAACTGCCAATAATTTATATGGAAAGTAATAAAATTACTGCATTTTTCACTACAATTTAATTAGAAAAGTAAAACTAAGTATTTTTCCCCATTACTGAGAAATCCTGTATTTCACTTTGATCTTCCATCTCACATCTTCTTTGCTCTTCTCTGTGTCTCTACCCTTAAAGATTAACTCAAAACACTTGGGAATGCAGCTGACTGGGAAATCTTCAATGAAACAATTTTTTTTAGCCAGAAAATAATCATTCACTGTACACTAAGGCACTTGCAACAACCTAGGTGCTTCAGCAGGACTTTTACTGAAATGCAATACTCAAAGAGAGCAAGAGGTATAATAGTCTTGTGATTGTGAAACTGTCTTGGGAGATAAGAAGCAAATTCGGGAGACTTTTCTGCCATATTTAGGTGTTGGGCTTGAGATCTTTTTCATCTTGATCTTAACTTAGTCCCCCGAGTGCTAAGTGTGAGAGAAACCTCTATAGAGCTACTCCAGAGATATTCTACCTGAGTTGTTGGGTACTCAGCTTCACAGCTTTGTTGAGAAGAATTTAAACAAAATGTACAGATTCAAAAAGTTGTTATCCATCTTTATCTTAGGAAGACCACAGCAGAGTTGATTTCTTGGTTAGAGCAAATTTCTGTGGCAGGGAGGAATGGCAGACCTGCAGACTGAACTTGAATCTTTCATAACCTAGGAAAATTCCTCTCACTGACAGGTAAATTCCTCTCCTATCTGTGCATCCATAAAGCGAAAGGGTTTAGCGCCATTCAATACATAAAAAGAGCATTTAAGAAACCTTAAAAAGTTTTACAGGCTCAAAAAAGCCATTTCCTGGTCTAACCTGATATTGACCATCTTTCATCAATAGGGGTCAGATTTAATAAAAAGCTATTTATGGTTATACAGGATTATAAACTCATATTATTCAGTTTGACTGTGATTATATTTATATCCTAATATCATTAACACTGAGAATGACTGTTGTTAGCAGTGAAATCTGGTACTCTACAATTGACAATGTTCTGCACATAGAAAGGGAGAATCTCACTTGAAATTTTGACAGAGGATCTTTATATACATTCCAAGACAGCTTTTTATACATTTTTGAGAAAAATCTAGTCGCCCCATTCTTTGCATAAAATATAATCTTAAAACTAACACGTAACACAATGTTGTAATTTTATAACAACACTTAGCTGCTAATTAACATAGTAACAGGTATTTGGTAAAAATAGAAATAGGTCTTTAATCTTTTTTATCACAGATGTCAACATTTCTTTGATGTGCTTACATTTGGGCTATTTTTCCGTTTTGAGGCTAAACATAAATTCAGATTAAAAATGTTTGTTTCTAAAGACTATTTACTTGAAAAGCCTAAAATAGTATGTCTTAGCAGGTCTCTTCTTTTGTAAACAGGTTTAACACAAACAGTGCTGCCAGAGGATGATGATTAATGGTTCTAAACAATATAGATCTGCATTATGTAATGCTTCTCATATCCTTGAAATGAGGACTGTAATTTGTCACTGTTGTCTGGAGCTAAAATTACAACAGGTAATTTGCAAGAATAGATTGTAGTGTTTTCTAATTGCGTTTTTAAAATTCTTATGGCCTTATATTTGAATAAATGTTAGATCTCAGAGCAATGCATTCTGTGTAGTGACATGCAATGGCTGGATAATCAACTATATATTCTTTTAGCTAAAATGGCCTCTGTAATATTTCTCATACTGTGTGGTACCCTATCAGCAGCACCACAGAATAAAACCACTCTTCCCACCAAGAAGCATTCATTTTCTACTTTTATTCTCATCCCTATTCAACCACATGACTGGCAGGGTTCACATCTGATTCTTGGGGTTGGAGCACTTTCTGCTTGCTCATGGGAATTGCCTTCTGGTCTCTTGTTGGCAAGCCCTTATGGGGGCCTGCTTTCTCATGGGCCCTCCCCAGCACCTCTCCTTGCCCCTGCTGTGTCCCCCTGTTTTAGACAGTGAGTACATTCTCTGACTGGCCTTGCCTCATACTAGGTATATGGCTCAGTGTAGGCTGCAGAGTTCATTAAAAGGCACATGATATTTCATATTCAAGGAATCTCTCTCTCTGAACCTCTCTGTACTGTTTCACAGAATAACAAAAAAACAACAAAACAAAACAAACAAACAAACAAACAAACAAACAAACAAAAAGTAAAAAAAAAAAAAAAAAAGGTAAGAGATGCCAGACAGAAAAGCTTGGTTCCTGGCATATTTTTGCTGTGGGAATGTGCTAAGAATCCAATGTTTTGGCTTGTGATATGGTCTAATGTGCCCTAATAATTTGAATGGGAAATTCCATTAAATTGCTGACTTGTGGTTCTGGAATTGCTCAAGTGACCTCAAGTTCTGGAGGCCAGATGTAGTTTGCCTCCTTTATTTACTGATGCTGGCTCATAAATGTATCTTGCTAGCTTAGACAACAGAGACAGCTCCCTTGTGGGCCACTTAGTTGAATTTGACTGAAGAAGGTCTGCCCCTGCAAAGAAAAATATTTGGTTTCCAACAGAGAACTGGAAGATTCTGTGCCAAATGGGACAGTGTTTGGAACAAGCTAGAATGGAAAGAAAGTTAAATTACCACAGTAGGACTGAAAGCTATTACATAGATACCTAAAACCACAATAGACATATGTGGGCATCTGTCTCCTGTTCTTTTCTATTTTCAGTCAGTGTTGACTGAAGAAAGCTAATGTATAATCATTCTGTGCTATTGCCTTTCAAAAATATAGGCACATTTTGCTAAATATATAACAATGGGCAGCAAGTGATACAGTCACATCAAGCTGTTTAAAAGAAATGCAGGTCAGATCAGTCTTCAAATGTCCCTGCAAAACACCTTTGTATGTAGTGTCACATACAATTACAATTATAGCCTGGAGGTACTCTG
Organism: Megaceryle torquata; assembly: GCA_024611175.1. Classification (NCBI taxonomy): domain Eukaryota; kingdom Metazoa; phylum Chordata; class Aves; order Coraciiformes; family Cerylidae; genus Megaceryle; species Megaceryle torquata. Next base: position 35,948 of record JANIJG010017462.1, on the reverse strand, counting down.
TGTCTCAGAGATTTAAGAATTTATTCACTACTACAAATCAATGTATTATACAGATTTTTAGTTCAGAAGCAGCATATCTGAGTCAAGAACTAACACTGTCATCTGGTGAGGATTTCAGCTTCAATCACCCACTCAGATCTATGTTTTGATCATCCCCTTCCAAATGCACATCCACTCTGTATATATACATGTGTACGTGTGTGAATGCATATGTATATATATGTGTGCTATCTTGGCAATGGTCCTCAGATCTTGTTCATAATACTATTTTCCATTATCTGTCCTTGCATATCTCATTTCAGCTGACATAATACATATTTACAGATTCAGAATTTGAAAGTGATAGGATAGGAAAAGAGTGTATATTTTCAGTGAAGGCATCCATGTGCCAATTCATATAGAATTGAAAAAGGTCAAGAAGAAATCATAAAAGTAAACCTATAGAATTTAATGGAATGTTACAACTTTGTTACATTTTAATTTATCTTACAGATTTCATGAGGAAGTAATAGTCACTTTATCTTTGTAAGATAATGTCAAAAATAAAAAGGAGACAGTGTCAGATAAATTCTGTAAGTTTTAAAGTAATTTTTGTAGAATCCTGCAAGCTTTCACCAGAACCCTCCTCATCGCTAGTGAGTTCTAAAGGATTTTTTGTAGAGACTCTATTTTTCAGCCTGTTCACAGGAAGGCTGAAGGCATGGGTACAGCTGGACGATACACGTGCCTCATTCAGTGAATTACTAGAGCTATCATTTGCTGCCTGCCACAGCAGTAACAAAATAGTAACAGAGAGCAGAACTCCCATATCGAGTAACACACACGCACCAGCTGTCCCTTTAACCCACTGCTCTCCTCCTTCCTCATAAAACCTTTTTTGTTTGTTTGTTTTTCCATCTTTAAATATCACACGGTTTTCACTTATGAAAAGTAATTTGTTTACAATGTCACATCATAAATACCCGGTTAATTATGGAAAATCCTGTGTTTGTAATGAAAATAAAACACTCACTTCACACTGATAAAAGAAACACAAAAGTTTGCTTTTCCTGGTAGTATTTGTGTAACTTTAAGAAATGCTTTTGCATCATGTACATAGGTGCCATGTGATGCAGGAGTTACCATGGAAACAACACAATTGAATGGCAAAATCAGGCTTCAGAATAGCTTTATCTTAATCAACTTCAATTTTTCCATATGTTCCAAGTATTTTTCTCTGTTCAACATGGAGTGGACATGAAATAACAAATCTGTGGGCTGAAGGATGATACGCTTCACTTGCACAACTTCTCAGGCGTTGCTGTCCTGTTTTGGTTACAAATTCCTTTTGTTCCTATTATTACTTTTATAAAAAATTCATGTAATGGACAAAGCATATATGTACTTTACCTACATATTTTCAGAAGATATTGTAAGGCAAACATCTGCCAGTAGAGAATTTAATACTTTAAGCACTGCCTAAGTAATGGTGATCCCATAAAAGGTTCATCACTGGTGACACACTGTTTTTTATGGAATAAAGGAGAATGATTAGTTTGAGTGGGGACCTAAGATACCACAGAACCTGTGGATACTTATCAGTTGAGCACAGCCACTATTTTATCTCATTAAGACCTCTATTAAACAAGGCTTCCTTCTTTGAATAAATTCTTCATCCTATTAAAGAGCTTTTATTTGATTCTTTCTATTAGAAATGTTCTTGAATGAAACAGAAAATATACATAATATAATGCTGTACACTGAGAAGACCTCTTTTCTAACAATACTGATGATTAAGCAAATGTGTCAAATGTGTCAATAGTCAGTCTTATCAACTATCTAACAGAACTAACAAAACATTCTTAAACCTTTATGCTCTCAGATTTAGAAAAGAATAGCAAACAATGGTGAAAAAATATGTCAGTGTTTAAGAGTACAACAGAGTTAAGTATATATGCTAAAGTTAACCCTGACGATAGCATGAAAAAAACACCAACGCAACTGTAAGTATACAGATACATATTTAAGCTATGATCATGTCACACATAACTCCACCTTGGTCATTCAGTCACCTAAACTTTTGTTTTCTTATGGGTGGAGGTTTTTTTTTCCTGTGTAACGAAGTAAAGCACATTCTTAACACATCATATGTGACGATATGAAGAATCCTGCTCAGTCCCAGCTGCAAATGAATCATCTCTTCATGTCAGAGAAGGAAGGAACCAGTGTGGACTACAAACAGGCAGATACAGAAAGGGAGGAATTTCCAAGAGATGGATTTCACTTACATCAGCTGGTAGAAGCAAAGTTTTACTGAGGAATGCTTACAAGAAAATGAAAGAATTAGCTGACCTGCTGAAAAGGTAAAGAGAAAGCACATGGGAAATGTCAGTACAAGAAATAAAGGAAGAAGAGCTTACAGTGACATATAGACAATATAGACAAATATAATAATTTGTCTAGCAGAATTCAGGATACACAAAATGAAAGGAAAATTGGTGTTGATAAGGTTGGGGGGAAGGACAAAAAAGATTTACAGGTAAGAAAAAGGAGAGAGGAAATACAGCAGATGAATAACACAAGAAATAGAAACGAGACAAGATAGTGAAGGAGAGTACTGAAAAGTCATGGTTGCTTATGAAAGACCAAGATATATCCAGTAAGTGAGTGGGGAAAAAATGGTGGCTGGTCAAAAAATAGTTTGGATGGCAGTCTCCTAGATGGATCAGCATCTAATGAAGAGAAAGTTAAATGAATAGACATTTTGGTAAGAACAGCAATCACTTCAGAAAAGCAAATCGGAAAAAAGCCCATGTCATATTCTAGTGTTGAAATTGTACTTTCACCCAGTCACTTCCTTTTACCCCTGGTCTTCTCAAAATCTGTTGCCAGTGCAGCTTTCCCCTCTCTTTTTCTGGATTCTTTAAAAGTCAAACGTAACACCTGGTATTAGATTTTTACACTGCTGTGGACTCATTATATATGTACAAATAAGTATGAATAAAAAGGATGTAATGCACAAAAATTGAATTGTCATTATAGTTGGTTAGTAGTTAGGACAGGGACTTGATAGGCTAATTAGAGAAGTTTTTATGAAATCACAGTTGAGCATTCTGCAATGAAACTGCCATCCCAAGTATCAGAAACTGGTGGGAGGGAAGCATGTCCTCGCTGCTCAGTATCTGTGTGCAGTGTGAGACTAGAAATAATGCTAATCATTTTAGTATCAGTACCAAGAAGTTGTTGTCATGATAGGACATAGAGGAAAGTTCTTTTTTGCTTGTCTGCCACCTCCAGTATCCCCTTATAAATTTAAATTGTCCCCAGAAATGTCTCTAGAAGAAAGTTTATTGTATTTCATCACTTTTGCGTATAAAATCCTGCTGCGTGTATAAATTGTTCTGCTTCCATTTTTAAAGTCTTACTGGATTGAATTAAATAGTTTTTAAATAATGATGAAGTATGAATACCAGTCTGGGTATTCAATTGATGATAAACCTGAAAATGAATTCTAACTTGGAAAACAGGAAATCACAGGCTAAAAACATTACCTGAGGCAGGTCTCATTTGCAAAAGTAACAGCAATATAGACATATATTACGTAGAAGCCAAAGCAATGAATATCTGTACAACAAGGTGCATAAAGAAGAATTACATATGTGATGAGAACTATGGCTATTAATCTGGCCTATTAACCTATAAAGCAAACTTTGTAATCAGTCCAGCAATCTTTCAGTCACAAATAAGCCATTTGATGGGAGTCTAATTAGATTCATGCCTCAGTTCTGGGAATAGCATTGTGTGCACTTTTTCTACTGCTTTATAGGCCATAACAAGTTGTTCCCAGGACACTTAACAGACAACTCACATTTGCATCATTCACTGGAGCCTTGAGTACATTTAGGGCATGTCCTGCAGAGCTGTTCATTGTGGCAGTTCAAGGACACCTGGTGCTGTACAACAAATGCTTTATTTACAAATATAGATTTAATGAGTTTCTGATATGCAGTAAGATGTCCTTTGATCCTGAAAAAGAAGAAGTGATGCATACTACTGTGATGCAGAGAGGATGATTTAAAATAAGGCACGTCATAGCTATCAAAAGCATCCCAGTGCTGTCGTACTGAAGTAGGAAGTCTTTGATGAACAATCCACTGGGACCGTAATGTCATTTTAACACCTTCCATGGAAAATCATGGATAAATGACAGTGGGTATGTGTCCAAGTCACTGACGTGAGAGCTCAGAGCAGACAATTCTCTTTAATAATGGTGTTTTCCTGTTGGATAAAATTGAGCTTTATGACATTTGTGTTCCTACTAGTGTTTTTTAGAATCACTTACAGTCTATTTATAATCACTTTGGAATTGCTAGGATGTTACACTAAAGTTGTATAGCATTTCTCTACCTCTGTTTGTGTCCAGTTTATCTTATCTGGTTGATTATGTAGCTGTATTCAGCCATGTCAGTGCCAATGGGTAGGGGTACAAGAACTGATGATTTCCAGTACCACTGAGTGGCAGTCCAGTTCTGCATCCTTATGTGTGCATCGCAAATCCAGCACCCTGCCTCACCAGGGTGTTTGGTCCACAGGAGTAATGCATCAGCATTTCAATAACACATTGTTTACATGACAAGCAGCCAATTCATCCATTTGAAAAATGGGTTACATTCAGGAAAGGTATTATAAAGAGACTCTTTATGGGGGAAGTTTAACAGATAAATGCCATACATTCTCATATGCCAACTTAAAATTCAAAATACTTGAGAATTACAAGTACTTGTGAAAATAATGAGGTTTTGTGTTCAGACGAAGCTGTGCAATGATTCAAAAGCTGTATATATTTATGCAGTATTGCTGTTTGTCTTGCAGCAAGTGTATAAAGGCTCCAAGAAAAAATCAGAGCCTGTACTGAGTACTACCTACAAAAAACTAGTGCAGAGGTTTATGGCGTAAGCAACCTACTTCTGATAATATACACTAAATAGGAAAAAAGATGGAGAGAAGTCATGGCCATCACCTGTCCCATGAAAAATCTCTTCTGATTCTGAAATCTTGTACTTACTGACTCTCATGTTCTTAGCCCATTTTCTTGCAAGAAGAATATTTCATATTGCAGAAATGTGAGACATTACAATGTGAAGGAAAAATATGATAGTAACACTGGCCTCAGTCATCATACTGGGTACAAAACCAATTTTGGCTTAGATACTGAAATATGTTCATTTCTCGTGCACATAATTTCAAAGCAATCAAAGCCTGCCACTGGACAATTCCAGATATTCAGTAGAATAAATGATGTTTTGAAAGGCATTCTTCTCATAATGTGTCTTCTCATAAGACACTTCCCATGTCTTTTATATTCTCTATTTAGATAAATATTTTGTCAGCCACATATCTTAGCCCAATACAGATCCAATTATCACACATCAGAGTTAAAAAGTCATGGTAAAAATTTTTAACTTCTAACATGGAAAAAGAACTTTATTAGCATGAAGAAAATTGCAGACAGACAACTTATTTTTCTTTCCTTCTCTGAAGAGCTTCAGTCTAATGCATCTTCACTTCCCAACAGGCTTTGTAATAATAGCAAAGTCATATATAGGTCAGATGTCTTCAAATACTTGGGTTCTTTTTCAAGCCTCAGCATCCCTTCATCATTCTTCAGATTTTTACATTCCTGTTTATCTCACCTGCTCTTAATGTCTTTGCATTGCCACTCATCTCTGTCATTTCTGTGTCCTGATTTGTCCTGCATCTCTCTCAAGCCTCTAATGACAGTTTCAGCAGCAATTTTCATGGGAACTGTCAGCCAGCCAGGAGGGCCCTCAGATCAAAGAAGGGAACACCATTCCTGTTACAGCATCTCCCCAGAGAGGTTGTGGAGTCTCCTTCTCTGGAGATTTTCAAAACCTGCCTGGCTGCGTTCCTGTGTGACCTGTGTTAGATTGTATGATCCTGCTCTGGCAGGGGAGGTTGGACTCGAAGATCTCCAAGGTCCCTTCCAACCCCCGACACCCTGTGATATCCTGTGATACCTGTGATCTCATGCATCATAGCTACAGGCTATGCTGTTGGAAGACATTGGCGTGATTCAGACATAGCCCTCACCTCAGACACTTCTTTACCTGGCTCCTGGATGATAATCTCAATGCAGAGAAGAATCTAGGCAAGGGACAGAAACTTAGGAGAAAAAAACCAAAAACATGTTTAGCAGCACACAATCTTTAGAACAGGGGAAAGAAAATAGCGGAGAGAAAAAGAAGGATAAGAAAAAGGAAGAAGGTGAAACAAATGGGAAGAAGGGGAAGAGGAAATTGATTACTTAAGTAACACCAGATTGTGCTTCATCACCTCTAGTAAATTCTCTGCTAATTCTTAATCAGCATTGAGCTCTTATTGTCACTCATTTCAGCCCTGGGACCTCTATTACAGAAGGTAATCCCATAAGGGTACGTGTAATTAGATGGAACAACCGTGTGTGACAGCAACTATGTACTGCAGAGCAACTATGTGCAGAGCAGCACATTTACCTTAGCTACCAAGACAATCGTTTCTGAAAACCAATTTCATATTCACCCTGACCTCCCCAAAGAAAAACTGCCTTCAGAGAAAATTTATCAAACACTGAAAAATAAGGATGTGTCAGAGTTTAAGATGTCTGTGAATCTTTAATCCCTTATTTAATTATGATGCCAGCTTTAGTTATATAATCATACACATTTTTCACCTTGACCCTTGTTTCATTATGTGCAAAGAATGAGATTTTTAGTATATTCTTTTAGCTTCATTCAGCATGTGGTCTATTTACTTTCCACTATTCAGTCTCAGTAGGGGAGACAGCCATATATTTCCTGCTGGCCTGTTCTGTGGCTCTCACAGCACATACGTGTTTCACAAACATTCCTCTCCACAACACTTCCCTGAAAGAACAGAGTTTTATCATCTCCACCCTACAGCTGGGAAACTCAGGCTGTACGATACAAGTATCTGAGAATTCAGGCTACTACTATCTGAGTAGTGCACAATGGGTAACACTTAATATTTTCAAAGGGCACTCCCCAGATACAGTTGTGAATGTTTAAACATTTCTGAAAATCAGCCTGTGGGATCTCAAGCTGGACAATGAAAACAGAGAACAAAATCACCACCTGGAAATAATGTGATTAAAGGAACTTGCCACACAAGAACTCAGCAGTAAAGACACACTCCAGTTCTCCAAAGCATCTACTGTCTAATGATGAGATCTCCCTTGCAATTCCCTGCGGCACCAGGGCTTTATGATAAGAAGTGTCACAGAACCTTGATAACTAGCAGTGCTACTGGCACATCACAGACACTAAAGTGTGCTCTTTGCTGATGTAAAATCCCTTGTTGCACCTGAAGAGGAAGTGTGGACTTTAATAAACAGGAGTCTGAAGATCACTGTGCTTCTTCTCATTTCCACAGCAGTTAGAAATGGTGAATGCCTCCTAGAAGAGAATGTCTAGCAAAAACTCCGTGACTCTCATAATATCAGACACCATGTATTGAAGAAAATCCACCAGAAAACAATACAGTATATTTTTCAAGGCAAGATCTTTCTGTTGAACTGAAATCTGTACTTATGGAGAGGAAAATAAGACAAGGAAGAACAGGGTCTGGGAAGTGCCCTAGCTTAAACAGCAAAGAAACTCATTCTGTGGGAGGAATAAAACAATCCAACTCTTTTCATGTCCTCTAGCTGGACTCACCTTGGGAATCACTTTAAAGACCACTACTCTTTTAAATCCGTAAAGTATTATTCTTCCCAGGTTCTGTGATACATGGCTTACTGACCACATGACACTTTCTTAATTGCTTCTAAGAAATTAATGGTTCCACTGTCTGCTTAATTACTTACAGTGATCAGCTTTGGTAGCAACCTTCTGTCTCTTACTGGCTGTGCATATTTGCTGGAATGGATGGCATTTCTAGACTGTCTTAACAGGGAGTTAACTCCTAATAAGTTGATGTACACCCCTACCAAGGATTCTCATCTTCTGGCTTGTGTAGCACATCTCAAGACTGTTGACCTAGAAATCACAGAGCCAGATTCATCTGTTTCTGATTATTGGATGTGTTGGTTTTGTTATTCCTAACGTATTAATTTCGATATCAAGCACATATTTTTCCAGCTGAATTTGATTCTCACATCATTTCTTTGACATGCAGATTTTTATGCATTTTCATGGTCTTTTTTTTTTTAAAACCAAAACAACAAAAACGAAACAAACAAACAAACAAAAAACCCCAAAACCAACAAAGAATTAAAGACAGAAAAATGCGAGTTGTTTTTTTGCATTTAATATTAAGAGCAAATCTGAATCTTCTCATTTTTCATGTCTTCAGCTGCTATATGGTACATTATTCTCATACTTTCAATGTGTATTATTGTTTCGCTCATTCTTTTTCTTGTTCCAGATGCTAGGACTCTGAAGAATCCATGCTTGTACGTACTTATATCCATATTCTTCACAGAGAAACACTGAAGCACATTGTGATGGATGTTACAGCTCTTTGGTTGCTTGCTCAGAATGTACTGTGTACAAATTATATATTATGCATTTTGTTAGGGAGAGTTTTGCTGGCAGTTTGCCTTGTGGCTGATACTGTCCTTTAGTGAAGAAAGAAAGCAGATCACTTCCCAGCCAAAGGGTGACCCTTGGGAGCTTCTAGAAGCACACCAATGGTCAGGACAGGAGACAAAAAGGAAAGAAGTAGAAACATGTTTCGAGAGTGACCCAGGTTGGAAGGGACCAGCTCTGAGGTCAGATCACATTGCTTAAGGATTTATCCATCCTGGGCTATGCAGCGAAGCCTCTGAAATGATGGACAGAAGCAAAATTGTCCTAGAGTCCCTTCCCAAAATCAGCTGAGGTGTTATTTCAATTCAACAAGCCGTGGAAAGTTGCTGAACTAGGAAGCAGGGAAGCCCATTTGCAAGAGCCCATTAAGCCAGTGTGTTTTCAAGATTATGATTTCAATATCTTAACCTTCTGTATTTTATTTATTTACAGTGCTACCTTGTTCCAGACTGTTGTTTCATGTTGTGGTGGTTTGACCTTGGCTGGATGCCAGGTGCCAACTGAGCCACTCTATCACATCCCCCCTGCCTCTTAGCTGGACCAGGGGTAGAAAAATAAGATTAAACTCATGAGCTAAGACAAAAGCAGTTTGATGAAGAAGCAAAGCAACGCTGCATGTGGAAGCAAGAGAAAACAAAGATTTATTCTCTACTTCCCATCAGCAGGCGATATCTGGCCCTTTTCAGGAAGCAGGGCTCCAAACGTGCAGCAGCTGCTCAGAGGACAAGCTGATCCCCACCCCCCCATCCTTTTCCTAGCTTTTATAGTTCAGCTGATGTCATATGGTCTGGAATATCCCTTCGGTCAGTTTGGGTCAGCTGTCCCAGTTGTGTCCCCTCCCAAGATCTTGTCCACCCCATCCCATTGCAGGGGAATGCTGGAAAACAGCCTTGGTGCTGTGCGAGCCCTGCCCAGCAGCAGCCACAACACGGGGGTGTTATCAGCACCTTTCCAGCTCTCAGTACAAAGCACAGCACTGGGAGGGCTGCTGTGGGGAAAATTAACTCCAGCTCAGTCAGACCCAATACATGTGTTCAAGTAAAACCAAGCTTTAGAAACTGGAAGAAGTTTGTGTCTTTTGATGTCTGTATTTCAAAAGAAAGAGGGCACTTTTACCTCGTGGTCTCGAGCAATGCTAGGTCCTGTTACAAACATGCATTTACCAGACAGATTACTCCTGAGCCAACTAGTACACCTTCAGTTTTATAGATGGACATTTGTGTATCTGAGAAGTTTGTTGTGAAACAAAGCTCCATCCTGCCCTTGACATTAATGTCATTAGGGAGGGTTGTTCACTGGGCAGACAGTCATAACCACTTTGGTGAGGACCACACAAAAACCAGGTTTTGTAAGGCAAACCAGACCCTAGAGAACTTAAGAAGGGTACCAAGCAAAGAGCAGAAAAGGAGAAACATGGACAGAAGGGCTCTAGCATAAACGGCTCAAGGAGCAAAGGGAAGGAAACTAAATAAATCCAAGTCTAGACTAAGAAACAGACAGACATAGCGCAAAGCTGAGAAAGAGCTAAGCTAAGGAGATGGACCAAAGAACAGAATACCTTTACAATCAGGTAACACATTAAGAAAGCAAGGACAAATAGTGAGATTCCTATATGAGACACTGACAAGCCACCAGCTAGCTTCAGAAATCCATCCTCAGAGGTCAACAGTGGCACAGTTAATCATGCAAATTACTCACTGTAATGACAGATGCCAGCTACAGAACTTGCCTGAGCAGGCAACACCTGTCAGGGACTTGCAATTAAAAAGCTGTGCATATAAAGGAAAGATTTAAGTATCCTCAAAACTTTACAAATACTGCAAAAGCAAAAGAGATCACAAAATTTTCCCATCTAACAGACAACGTGGGTGGAACAAATATATTAAAATTAACTCTTTAAGAATTGTGATGGTGCTATTAGAGTCATATTTCTATTTTAGACTAAAATCTTATCAGTAAATCTGTACATGAAAAATTTGCTCATCAGAGCAGACCAAGTTGAGTAGATACCACAGAATTAACACAAGTATGTGCCACAGCACATGCACAGGTATGTTCCTCTGTTCAGTTCTCATCTGAACAATTTTAAATGTTATGGCAGCATATGAAAGGACATTACTTAACTCATTCCTTTTTCAGAGATAAAGTTTCCTTCCATCTTGTATCAGGCAATTATCACCAATAAATTTACATGTGTGCCTAATGCTATTCCGCTTGATCAGGCAACTCATGCAGTTTAAATTAGAGACACTTGTAGCTACGTGCTGGGTGAGTGTCTTTAATGTCCACTCCTCTTTTAGTCACGTTGCCTGATGAAGAAGGACTTATGAGATCATACTGTAGTATTCCTACAGACATATATCTGTCAATCCACACTCTTCTAATAGCTTTTGAACCTGTTGGACAATTTCAAGCACATTTGACAAATAGGAGCTAGCTGACATTTATTAAGTTTCTGTACATCAAATTAAAATAGGCAGTTATGCAGAGGAAAGAGAGATTATTGGAGCCACTGCTATTTCCACCCCCCTCTTCTGGCATTGATGGAAAGGCTGTATCATGAACACTTCATTTAAGTCTACAGAATTCATATTAGAAATCTATCGTGGATGCCACGTCACGGAAAAAAAAGCTTCATAATTTGCAGTTTATTAGACACTGGAGATTCCAAGCAGACAATATCAATTCACTAGGCTTCAATAGTTTCCATGCTCATAAGTCTCTGTGCAGCACATTGAAGGAGCATTACTTGCTAAAAGCAAACTCTTATTTCAAAAAATTATAAAGAGCTTTGCCATTTGACTTCTGTTTGTAAAAAAATATTCTCTTGTCTTGCCCTAAATAAAATCTGAAGTATTTAGTTTAAAGGCAAACAAAAAAGCGTGTACTGAAGCAGCATAGTGGCTTCCCTGATTTTTCTTGGGTGATACTTCCAGTATAGTTACTGTTTTGATTACATGGGAACTTTCAGTGTATTTCTTTCCCAGTGTTGACATCACGGAAATCTTACAAAGTTTGACAGCCTGGTAGAAAGCAGTATTCCAAAGGGACCTTCCTCTGGGCCTTATAGCATTTGGCAGACATTCATAAATAGAACCTGTTTTCTTTAGATTTTGAGTGAAAACTCTTCTGGGCAAATAATGATTTAGCTAACAGCAAAACATCAGAAAAAATCTTTACCCAACTAGGAAATCCTCTTGTTGATTGTGATGGAGCTCTTGTAACAGAAATTTTAAAAATTAGTCTAGAACATCTTATGACCAAAGACCTCAAAGAATGGAAGCTCACAAGACAAAATCTTCAAGTGTCATTTTCAGTAGGATTTTTAACAAGAGGTCTAAGGGCCTGGCTTTCTTTTTCCTTGCCTCAAATTCCTTATGCACTAGGAACAGTTGAGCTCTAAGCCAAAACATATATGAAACAGTTGAGAGAACTTCTCATTTGCTGCTTTAGGTGTGTTTAAAGGAAAAACACTGAGTGTATAACAGTTGAATATTTTTGTAGTGCATATCTTATAAAACCTTGCTCAGGTACTTTGTTCTGTCCCATGGAGCAATCAAAAACACACACATAACCTCAATTATTTTTGACTTGGTTTATAACTGACTGTATTGTCCTCAGCTGAGGCTGAAGCTCAGTTGTAAACTGACACTATTTTTGTAAATTGCCATGTGTGGATAGAAAACCCCATACCTGTTCTAAAGCTTCCTTGCTGACTGCATTCATGTGAAGTCTTCAGTAATAACAGGAATGAATGGTATGTAAACAGCACAATGAATGTACAATGTCACCTTTTAACAGTATATGTCTTAGCTCAGTTTGCTTTACTTAGGTACAGAATTAGCAATATTCACTGAAGGTTAGAAATGTGGCATACTACACTTCCCAGATGGGCTCTTGATTTCAGAAAAGAGGATCAAACCAGCAGTTAAATCCCAGCAATTTTCAAGGAAGAAAAAATCTTCACACACCACATTTCTGCAACATCCTCGAGTACTTCAACTTTACTACCATTTTTGCTAATACAAATTTGGCATAAAATCACTGTTGCATGGGATTTTATGTCCATCCATATCCATTTTACTTTTTCTTTAAGGAGGGATAAATACACCTGCAGAGTCTGTCTACCCCAGCTCATTATGAATGGCATGAAATCATGGAAGTTAAAGCTGAAGGGAGATCCCTCCAGGAGCCTCAATGATAAGCATATAAATTCAATTTCCAGAATTTGTATGGGTTTTCAAGTCATTTTTTCTAGTGCTTCAAGAAACAGATTTTTCTTTGGCCTCCCAAGATCTAGATTTCATCCATTACATCCTTTTTCCTCTTTCTCAGCTTTCACTAGCAGTTGTTAAAGTAGCCTTTATATACCATGTGCTGAAGACCATTTTCCTCTTCTAGATAAAAAAAACATTTTTCAGTGTATTTTTTTCTAGTTTTTGTGATGGTAACACTGCAACACCTTTATATACATTCATGGAAAAATGTCTGCTAATCTGCATGTAACTCTTAATATGTTCTAAGTCTTCCTTTTGAAATATTAAGAGATCTGTATGTATACATTGAAACAATACAGACGTCAGGAGGAAATTTCCACACTAATCAGCAGATGCACACTTTAACAGATTTTGGGGACAAAATTACTTTTTCAGCTTAGCTGTGGCCTCTCTAAGTACTATGCACAGTACGGGACAAATCAATGGCTATTTTGTCTAAATAATAACTGCAAATTTTGCCTGTTTCGGGAATAATTTATCTCAAATATGGTTGTGCTTTTAAATGTTCTGCTTAGCAGTGTGGAGCGGGAGCCAGGCTGTTAATGACCACATTCAGGTTCAATGTCAAGAGGGTTTAATTTCCAATGCAATAGCACTGAAACCTTGTGAAATGCCACTGAAATCTTGCAAATACTCCCATGTTTTGGGAGGTATTTGCCACTCGGGGCCAACATCCCACGAGAGAGGGTTTTCGTGTCCTACTTGCCTGAGCCCATTTCTTAATGTTTCCCCTGAAGGAAAAAAAAGCGAACCTGACCCCAAGCCCCGCCATAACTGGGGGTTTGAGCCCGAGTGTCCACCAGCAGGGAATGCAATTCTGGGGTGGCTCCCTTCGGGCTTCGCCCCAGAGGCCGAAAGAGCCAAACGCACCCAGACGGGCACAGCTCTCCTGCAGGAAACCCGCGCTCTGTGACGGTGGAATTCGCACACACCCCGAGCTGCCATCGCCGCTCAGCCCCACAGGTATGTTTCCACAGCCGGTAGGCGTTAGGAAGCCCTAACACCGCTGCCCGGCTCCCGTCTACCTCTGTCCTCCCACCCGCGGGCCGGGACCCCGACGGGGCGCGAAGCGCGGCGGCGGCGCTAGGACCCGGCGGGCGGCGGGCGCGGGAGTCGGCGCATGCGTGGCGGTGTCGGCGCAGCTGGCGGCCGCTGCCGGGCTCGGCGGAGCGCTGCGGGAGGGGCGGAGGGGGCCGGGGCAGCGGTCGGGACTGTCCCCTCAGCACCCCACTGGAGGCAGCGCCCCCACCGCCGGGCATGGGCGCCGCGGCTCCGCGCTGCACTGTTTTGCCCCGTCCCGATGAGTCCTCGCCGGATCAAGTGAGTGAGGGTGGCGCCCAGGCGGTTAAGTGGCCGCTGTGCCCCCGTCGCCCTCCCCGGGGCAGGGCGTCCGCCCCGCGCGGGGAAGGATCCCGAGCCCCCGGACTGTACGTCCGCTGCCCTCAGCCCCTCTCTGCTCCTGAGGCAGTCCGCAGCTTCTCCCCTTTTCACGGTTTTATTATTTTTATTAAAAACTCTCGCCCATCATTATCTCCGGGAGCGGCGGCGGGGGCGGGAGGAGAAGGGCGGCTGTCGGGGGTGGGCGGCCGGTGGGTGGTGCGGGGGTCCCCCTGCGGGGCTCGGACGTTCCCGCCCGGGCGCGGCCGTTCCAGAGCCGCCCCGCGGCTGGGCTCCGCCGTCTCCACCTGCACGCCGGTTCCTCGGCAAGGGGGACTCGCCCGGTCCCACTCCGCCTCTTCCCCTGCAGGGCGCTGGCAGCTTGGCCTCGGGAGGGAGGATGTGGTGAGAGGATGGGGCTGTCTCCCGCGGGGGCTCGCCATGGCCAGGGAGGACTCGGTGAAGTGCCTGCGCTGCCTGCTCTACGCTCTCAACCTCCTCTTCTGGGTGAGTGGAGCGAAGCGGGCCGGGCCGGGCCGGGTTGGGCTCCCGCCGCCGCCCGAGCAGGTGGCGACCCGGCGGCGCGGGAGGTGAGGAGCAGCCGCCGGCACGGCCGCCTCAGACCGCCGGGCTGCCAGCTTTTGGCGATGTGATTAGAAGTTGCCCACCTTGGTGTTCACGGTGCACACCCCATGCCAGGCAGCTCCCATAAAGCAATACTGATCACTGAAAAGAGAAATAAAGGAAAAAACAATAAAGGAAGAAGTCTTTGGAAACTTGTTGGAAGTAAAATAGATTTGATATTAACTTAGCGTTTTAAATACATGTGTGAATTTGTGCACCTATAATATGTAGAGAGGGAAGCATTCACAGGTGCAGTGGCATCCTGACTATATGAGTTTCAGAGCCTCCCCTGACCTGAGCTGAACTCCAGGCTCTTGCAGGTATCGGAGCAGTCAGCTGCTCCATGAAGGCCTTGCCCAGAGTCTTGTGCTTTCAGAAGCCAGATCCTAACTGATGGTCAAGGCCTGAGGTGATTGCTTTCTTTTGTTTTCAGCCTTTCAGTCAAAGCTATAGTTATAGCAGCAGGGTTTCTTGCTCTCCAGCATAAGTAGGTGTGATCAGCACTTGCTCCTAAACTTTCACAGCTCTGGACGAACAGCATGATGGCTATCGCTCAGAATCCTCACTGTGTTGTGCCAAATTAGTACTGCTGTAGTTGAGTTTTATGCTGGGTAAGTGTAAGAGAATGAAAGGCCAAAAGGCATGATATCCCACAACTGTTCACAATGGCTGACCCCTGAAGTGCTGTAGACTTGAATGATGCAGGGATAATACATGACTGGGAGCAAGCTTAGTTTATAATGGAGTTGAGATGAAGTCCCATGATTACTGAAAATGAACTGGAGAACTAAATATGAATGAGAGAGAAAACTTAAACAGCATTTGGTAC
This sequence comes from Megaceryle torquata, assembly GCA_024611175.1. Classification (NCBI taxonomy): domain Eukaryota; kingdom Metazoa; phylum Chordata; class Aves; order Coraciiformes; family Cerylidae; genus Megaceryle; species Megaceryle torquata. The sequence goes on along the minus strand of JANIJG010017462.1, from coordinate 20,256 downwards.
ACCATGGTGCTTTTTATATAATGCAGGTGATCTGCAAATCTGTGGGAAGTATGTAGCTTTGTATACTGTGTTTGATAGAGGTAAAAAAAGTTGTTTCTGTAGTGCATGTAGAAATAAAGGCCTTTAGTAGGAGAGGAAGATTTTTTTAAAAAGAAGGATATGTAATTGCTTCTCACTTCATCCATGTTTTTCATTGGATACTGTACAAAATCTAAACCCCTATACTCTCTTTTAAGATGAAGGTTGCTTGGGTTCAGCTGACCTAAATTCAGCTTTGAATTTTTACCCACGTACTGTGAAAGTTGATCAAATGAGCATCCACATGGTTGGAAACATCCAGTCTTGCCATTCGCCTCTTTGCTGCTTTCCTCTTTTTCCATGATTTCTGCCTTGTTGTGTCCTCATCTGTTCCCATTCACACCTTAACTCACCACTGTGTTTGTCCCCTTAAACTTACTCTGCTCTTTTCCCTTGCTGCGTCCCATCAGATTTATTATTCATCAACAGCTTTTTATAGTTGAAGCAGATGTTCAGGTGGTGCCCAGGTTACACAGGTTATACCCTCACACTGTGTTACTTTATCTGTTGTGTTTGTGGGGGGACCTTGATGCTGGAGCCGAGTTCATTTCTCAGTCCTGGGATGCTACCTCTGTGTAGGAAAGTCTGCCCTTGTATTTGGCAGGACTAGTGTGTGATTTTGCAGTTCCTTTCTAAGGGAGATCAAGGTCTCATGTGGGAGATTCAAGTGTGTCTGCCCTCTTTAAGTTCCTTTTTATGTCAGAATGCTCCTTCCTGCTTTTCATCGTTTTGTTCACGTGTGTTTTCTGTTGTGGACCTGAGGCACGGAGCTACACAGCACCTTTCAGCTTGGCAGTGTAACAGCACTAATCACATCTGTAATGTGGTGCTACTGTTAACTTTGTTCATTCTTAATTCATGCCCAGATTTGGTTTAAAGCATTCATGACTTGAAGTAATTTCTCATACTTTAGATTTTGCTACCCTTTAAATAATGGTGTCTCAGATCACACTTAACTAGAAAGTATGTTGTTTTTTTGTAATTTTGGTGGGTTTTGTTTGTTTGTTTTGTTTTTCTCTAGTCATACAGGAAACAGGATCTTTTGAGTCTGTGGTGGTATGACAAGTCCTAGAGAAGAAAATGGTGATTTCTCATGCTTGTGTCCAAAATATAAAGAATGTCTGTAATTAATCTTTCTAGCAGAGGCCAGGACACTGGAAATTACACCCAGGCATCTCAGTGAAGTCTGTATAATGCTGAAGGATGTGAATGTGTAATTAAGTAATAAATGCCAGTATAGCAGATGACTTGCACCACAGATGTTGCAAAAAATTAAAGCTGTGTTCCATAATGTATATAAAATTAAAGTCATTGGAAATGAAAAATCATCCAGTCCATTTGGGGTTCTCTGCATTTACAGAGCAGATGAATGCAGTGATTTGGTTCAAACCAAATAAACAAAATAACCTGAGTCTGCCAGAATTGTGTAGTAAGAAATAGGGTGTGTAGTGAGTGGGTAGTTGAATGTATTGTGGTTACATCAGACTTCTTTGGAGGAATGTGTGTGTAAAAAACAGAAAAAAAACCAACCCCAAACCCCCCCAAAAAACCCCCAACCAACAAAAAAAACCAACAAAAAAACCCCAAACAACAAAACAACTCTTTTTGCTTCTTATCTGGTCCTGTTCAGATGTGTATTCCACAGCTAAATACAGATCTGCTTCTAGCTGCTTGTCATAGTGAAATCTGCCATATCTCTTCTCTCAGAGCTTGCATCTTCTCCTGTTGGGCTCAATGGGAGATTCGCCACTGCCTTTTCTGTCCCATGTGGAAATTTTCTTGTGACAAGTTCCCCTGGCAGCAGGTGCTTGCCCACTGGTGTGAGCATGGGGGCTGTGATTTCACCTTTCCACTGCTCTTCCTTCCATTTGGAAAGCTTTAGCTGTCCTGTTGCTTATGTTAGTACTTACTTGGATAAATACCAAACCAGGTTATGGGCTGGATGTCAGGAAGTTTAGATTAAATCAACTCCTTGAAAATGTACAGCCGTGTTCCTCCTGAGCACAGTGGATTCTATCCCAGTGGGTTAAGACAAAGAGCAATGCTGTGACTCAGACCTCCTGGTTAGGGATGCATATGTGTGATTCTCTTCAAGCCCAATCGTGGACAGTTTTATGTTTTCCCTTCCCTCCCCTCCTCAGGCTGTTGCCTCCAAATGACTTCAAGCCTGTTGATAACATGCCCAGTGGCTGTATCAGTTATCAGTATTTGTCTGGAAACAGTGAAGATGTGCAAACAGCATGTGTTGACTTTTTAAAATCATGTTTTCACTGAGGGTCCTGGCTGGAATAGGGTGACGTTCTCTCCTTGTTTCACTGCAGTGGTGTCCAGTGGTAGGTCTAACCACATGTGCAGAACGGATTGCTTTCTCTTCCAAGCTGTGTGCTTGAAGCTTTTGAAGTCCTGACAAAAAACATGCAAGAGCTAGTAGTAGCTGTCTAGTGTATTCTGATTGTCAGTCTCTTAGAAGGAAACACCTAAAGTAAGATTCAAGCACGTCCTGTGCAGCTGTCACAGTGTTTGTATGATGGGACTCCAGCATTTGTCATTGCAAGACTGGTGAGTCCACACTAGTGCATGTGAAGCTTAAGATGTTACACAGAACTGGCTTATCTGACCATCCATATTGCTGAAAAACTTGATGTGGATGGTTGCCACAGCACACTAGTGTCTTCATAATCTGGTTGTTGTTGGAGCCTACAGAAGTAGAGAAGTGAGAGAACTTTATCAAGTTACTCCGTTGCCATCCTTGTAGCTTCTTCCAAGCATTTGTCCTAAGGGCAAACCTGTGTGCTGTCTATTTAGATAGAATTGGTCTTACTGGGCTCAGCTGATGAGCTGTGATGTGGAGTGGTAGATGGGGTGATATACCTGTGTGGTGGGAGAGGTAGGCAGGCAATGTGGTTTGTTACGCTTTTTGTCACTTTTGGCGTGAAGGCTGCTTAGCTGTAAATAATTCATAAGCAGTCAACTGGAAGCCCAAGTCTCTGCTTTAGTGGTTCATCCTGTTTTGATAATGAACCAAAAAATGTTCTGCCTTTATTGCTCCAGAAAACCACTGTTTTTGTGGATGTGAATGGATTGGTGCTTCTGGAGCTGCAACTTGCAGCAGATCTTGAAAAGTTTTTTCTTCTGAGGTGGGAATAAATATGTTGCTGATCAAGTGACTGTGGTAATAGACCTGATGATACCTGGAAGCTGTTTCCAAGGTCAGTTGAATCATGCATCTGTCTGCAAGATATCTCTGCAAGTTGTAGTTTGAGGACTTCCTCAGTCTTCTGATTTCATAAGGGCTTTTATTGACCGTGTCCCTGGACAAGGAATAAAAACTATAGACTAAATCCTGCCATTAACATTTGTTTTCTTTCTTCTGCCATCCTCATATATAAACGAGCATCACTTCTTAAAGTAATTTATGAAAGACCCAACTTGATTTCTAGAGGTTTCTCATCTTACACTCTGTAACACTGCTCTTTGCAGCATAGTATGTTTTGGTTGGTCTGATAGAAGGAGAGACCTCCAAAAATGTGTGATTTGCATGCACAGTACTTGGTGCTTAACTAAGCAGATTATCTTAGTGGTGCTTGAGAAAAGACATGCTCTTACCACTTCCTAATTTTCTGTTCTTAGTGGCAATACTGATCTTTATGGTCTGTAGATAGCATGTGGCGGGGCTTGGAGAAATGTAGTTTTGATAGCTCTATGAACATATTCTACACAATTTATGAGACTGTAGGGTCATTCCTTTTGGTGGGGCTTTTCTGTATCAGCAGGCTCCTGACACCGTTCCAGCTCAGTAGTGATCATGGATGTAACTTGAACATCTTCATTCATTTTGATCATGGTATAACTTGGCCTCACAGATATCCTCTTCACCACATTTTGTGATGTTGCTATTGTTCTTCTGTAATTTGCTGCTGTCTCTTTCCCAATTAAACCACCTTCATGAAGGAGACCTTCAGTTGCAGAACATTGCCAGCCCTTAATAATGGCTCAGGCATAACCCAGGAGGTTAACTAAGGGCAGTGGTCCCTCAGGGTTGTGATAGTAGATGCAAGTAAAAGCACTATTTTGTGTCAGTTTTCTCATAGGAAAAAAAAAAAGGCGAAGTACAGCTTTTTTTTTTTTGGTCTGGTAACCATGTGAGGCAGAAAGGAGGAGCAGCTGCTGCTCTGTTGCTTGTAATTGAGGATGAACTGTACTATAGCGGCTTGGGCAAATCAAGGTTGTAAGTTGCAGATGACTGTCATAGGTGGTAAGGATCTCTTAACCAATGATTAATAGTGTCACTGGAAGTTTGAGCCAAGCCAGTGATGTTATATCAACCCTTGGGAGGTTTTTCTGCCTGGGGATATGCTGCTTCTGTTGAGCTGTGCTTAAGCGTTCTTTCAGTTACCTAGCAGTACCATCTCATTGAGACTATGTGGTCGCAGCCAATAAACTCTTCTGGAGGTTGTTAACAAGAAAATAAAATGAAAAAAGAAAAAAACCACCCACATAAAATGAAAGAGGAGCAAGCTTCCAGTTAGTTTTTCTTCTAAGTGCTTAACAAACTAGGAGATTTCAATGTGCAGTGTGTACCATCTGAGAATTTAGAGCAAGGGAATCTTACTGTTGTGCAAGGAAACACTAAGGGTTGTTGGAAGCAGTAGTACTGTGTTTTCTTCTTTTTCCAGCCTCGGATGTATGTGTTGAATCTTGTAATTTTTTTGCCTCATTCTTTTTAATTGCACTGTGACATAAGAAAGAAATCACTATCCTCTCTTCCCTGGAACCAGATTCTGTGTAGAGGTTGTGTTTTTTCTGCTTTCTCACTTCTACTCACATCGGTGGGATTTGTAGATACTTGGGATTTGTAGAGTTAGGGTCAAATTTTTAAGGATTTTCAGTGACTTAATAACCACTGAAATGAATGCTGCCTGGTTGGGTACGTGTAGTAGTGTAAACATGGGGTTCATTCTAAGCTACTATACTCTGATTTTTAAAGACTGCAGTGTAGATTTGCCTAATTGAATCCTGATTTTCTTAGCATTCTTGTGTAAAGAAAATACCTAAAAGCCATGCAAGAGTAACTCCAGCTTCTGTGGGAATATGGTGTCTTTTACAGGAATGCATTTAGCAGAGCAAGCTATAGGAGGAGTTTTAAAGGACCAGAAATACTTTTAATTCTGGTCTTTGAGAAATCCTTTACTTTTTGGTGTCTTTAGGCTGAATTATTTATGTAACATCTTTACATCACGTCCTAACAAAGTAGAGTTCAGCCATAAGTCAACTTGATATCTACTTCTGTGTATCCTTTATCCCATGTATATCTTTGTAGCTGACGTGGCTCACCCTGCGTGTCATGTCAACACTGAATTGGCAGATGAGTCTCTGCAAAACAGTTCTGGAAAAGCGAGTGGCTTGATGTGATGGAAACGGAAAAATAAACCCTACCCTAATGTTAGAAATAACATTAATATGCTTCTTAATTGGTATTCAGAAATCAATGAAACCACAGATGTTTTGGGGGTAATCCTCGCAGTTAACTGTGTGGAGCTCACGGCATCTACTTTGAGGATAACGACACAAACCCATGCCGATTAGAATTGAGGCAGTAGCCCAAGATGAACGGCTCATACCAGTAAACCATGATCTCCAGCAGAACCGGGAAGGCCCATAAGGCCTGTAGGTGCTTGCATTTGTTTTGTTTTGTTTTCTTTAAAATTGCAATGTCTTTCTTTAGAAGATAGATACCCAATTATTCATCACTCCTCAGGTGTTGCTTCCTCAATAGTTTCCACCATCTCAAGTCTGTGGTAGACATGAGGCACAGAGTCATAGGTATAATACCAATTTTTTAATTTCTTGTGGCTGTTTCCCAAGGTATAGGGGACAGTTTAATTTTGTGCAGTTTTATAGGAATGTGTAATTTAGTTCAAAATGCAGACTTATATTAGTGATCTTCATGTGCTCTGGGTATTCATGTGTAAAACAGGCAAGTTAAGTGGTGTACCCACATTCAGATGATGTATAAGTCCTGTGGATCATAGGAAATATATATGTACTTTTCTCATATGGGACTTCCAGTTATATACCCTAGGTTTAAAAATAATTCTTGATTTCTGTCTGTGAACAAAACCAAGCTCTTACAGAAACAAAATTAAGAGTATGTTGTGTATATGTGAAGGCATATCATCTTGACATGGCTTGTCACACAGATGTGGACACTTGAGCTGTGAGCATTGCTGTAAATTACCCATGATCATCAGGACATACCTCTGCCTCTTCAAAGGCAAAAGGTCTCTTGACAGCAAGATGTTTAATTTTGAGGGAAGAGTGGCACAAATCACGTCCTAAAAAGAAGTGCAGTGAGAATAGACATAGAAATACTTGCACTTACTTATCCCTCTGCTTTTAATGTACCCTTGTGCTACACTGCCCAGAAGCTGATATGTGGGTCTGAGACCTATTAGAGCTGTCTGATAGATGAACTGTACCTCAGTCTGTTTGCATATTTGGGCTTGTATTTGTTCTTTATTCTGCGTTGCTATAGGAGCCTTGTACGGCCAACTGATGGAAAACTTGCTTGCTTCCTCCAGGAGGGTGACCCCTTAGCAGCCTGTCAGTGCTCCAGCACTTGCCTTATTGCAAAGTGTGCAAGTTCCAGCCTGTGCCAAACGTGGAGCAGGTTGTTAACTCAGTGTTGCAGCTGTGCAAGCAAACCCAGATTCAAAGTGCAAATAAATACATGCTTCAGCTGTTTGCAAGTGGGAGGAGACTAAGGCATAACCCTGTGTAAGAAGTTTAGCTAAAACCAAATGTTGGCATGTCTGTAGAATATAAGGTGCATTAGTGGGCAATAGAGGAATTTCTATTTTTCTTATAGACCACCCTTCTTTCTCTAAACATTTCAATGCTTTTGCCAGGTAATACAGAAAAACAAGACCTCTTGTCTGGCTCTCCCCTGACCTTATGCCTCTCCTTCCCCCCAAAAATGTAGTCGTCTGTTTATCTAGGGATCTGAGTCATCTGTGTTTGTTCAATGATCTGAATATTGAACCAAATTGTGAAAATCCTGTGAAAGCATTGCAACATGCTCTGTTCATGACCTTGTAGTGATTTACCCTCCCAACCCCCACATTTTGGTAAGTCACAGCTCAGGTTACCCAAATCAATTTTAACTGGAAAATTTTCTCAAGGTTTCTTTCTTTACTAAAATTAAATGACATCTTCTGATTAATGTTGTCAAACCTTGGAAGTGATTTCCTTGGAGCTGGAAACCTTTTCTGCAAAGCTAGTTGCTCAGTAGTGCTGCAAGTCAGTATTTCATACAGGTACCAAAGTGTGGCCTGAAGTTTTTTGCCCCATCTGTTGGAATAAAAGGCATGGTGTGTGATTTTTAATATGAAAGATACTTTTAAGCTTTCCTCTGATTTAATAAGGAAAAAAGCCCTTTTCTCTCAAATTCGAATGTGACAACTTTAATTGTCAGAAGTGTTGGAATGTTTGAATGAAAGAATGAGTGTGCAGATGGTGTCAGCAATTGGTCTTGCTCCCTCAAAGACAGAACTCCGTGTATGTTAATTAATTGAAAATGCAAGTTTATTTTCCAGTTTAGGTATGGCCTCAGATATTGTGACTACGACTGTCACAATAAGGGCTTAAATATATATACTTGATGAGTAAAAGATGATTTGATATTTTCATTTTGATGCATAATTTATGTAAAAGAGATCCAAAGACAGTTTAAACAATGCTTGGAACTGACCACTGCTAAGTTTGAGTCCATTGTTGGATATTGTAATTCAGTTGTCTGAGAAAGCTCTAGTAGCTTTAGAAACATTGCATTATAAATTAGTTTGGAAATACATTATTGTGATCTGCATATTGCCTGTATATAAAATGATAATTTATTACCTTAGTTTAATCACTCTGAAAATATATTTAAAATAGAGTATGACAGTAGGCAGTTTTGTAAACTCTTCAGTGTCATGTTGATGGCTGTATAACATGCTGTGACAGTTCAGAATGAAACCCGTAGTGACTTGTGCAGCCAGCTGCAACAAATAAACATGGTTTACTGCCTACTATCATATTATGTTTACAGCACAGCAGACTGGCTGTCATCAGAGAAGCTTGGATGAAAACTTCTGGGTGAAATAATGTAACTGCTAATGTGGTGAGAATTATCTTGGTAGTTTTATTTCTCATAAACTTGTGTTCTTTCATCTGATTGCTTGATACAGATTTCTAACTGTATTTTACATCTAAATTAGTTACAAAACAATGACTGAAGTAGGGGCCGACAGTTTTTTAAGGCTGCCTTTTTTGCATCTCCCAAATGAGCCAACAAAAACTGTAATCAGGACCTTCCCCCTGCCCATGACTCCTTGAAAATCTCGTGGCACTGAATTGGTGTGATGTGACAGCTCTTCTTAGTTTTGGATGTACACCAAGATTTTGGGGGAGTTGTTACTGTTGCTGTCTGCCTCTACCATAGGTGAAGTGGTGGGTGCTTGGAGCTTCCTTGATGTTAGCTGGCACTTGAGGATGCTTGGCACTTTCACAGGGCAGCACATACACCTGTTGAGCCATAAGCGGGAGGCTGTGGAGGTCAGTTGTGTGTGTCGGTGTTCTCGTGAATCCTCTGTGATTATGGACCAGGTGAGCAAGTCGATTGATGGGTGTGTTTGTAAATCTTTTGTCATTAAATGAAACATCAGTCATTATTAGGAAGGACAGTCTGGTGTTGCAAATGCATCTTTCATCCAGCAGGATGTTCTTGCGCAGAGGCTTATTTCTGCTGATCGGAAGGGATACAACTTTTTTTCCCCAGTTCTTTGCTTTGCTAGTGAAGAGCTACCAAGCTGTTTCTTGGTTATGTGCTGTAAAATACAGCCTTCAGGTCATTTGGAGTAATAATTCCCGAAGTAATTTCTTCAAAATATGGTACCAAGGGCACCTCCTAAGGAATTAGTCTGGTTTGGCAGGAGGGTGTTGCACAGCTAATCTGCACGTGAGGTATTTGTAGCAGCGAGGTAAGGCATTGTGTATGTTTTTTGAGTAATGCTCTTGTGTTGATACCATAGAATCATTAAGGCTGGAAAAAACCTCCAAGATCCTCAAGTCCATATATACATTGTAAGCGTGGCAGAAGCCACTAACACATGGAGGAGTTAATGGTGGTGAGATCATTCAGGGCACAGGGTAGGTGAGCAGGTAAGCTGTAGATTGGCTCTTATAGAGGTTACAGAGGGAATTTTCTTGCAAGTAATTTATGTCTAGCAAGAAACGGTAGTAATTGGCTGTTAGCTGCTTACACTGAAGGAGAACAGCCAGGGGACCTAAATGGTTAAAAACTTTTTCAGTGAAGTGGGAGACCTTTCCCAGGGAGCTTATTCTTATGAATTGAAATAGTGTTCATGTAGTTACATTATTGATGAAGGTTATGTTTTCTAGGTGAGAGGAAGCAGTCCTTTTCTTCTAGTTGCTGTTCATGATAAGTGAAAATGGAGTCATATTCCATTATAAGGTCAGTAAGCATTTCTGCAGAAGTCATGGCATCAGGCGTGGGCCACAGCTTGGAGTTTCCCACAGCCTAGAGTTTCCCTTCCGTGATTTTATGTCAGCAAAAATACATATCTAGGTAGACAAAACTCTACTTAGGTGGGCAGAGTAGAAATAAAACTTCTTTCTGATTTGCTTTTGTTGGCAAGTCCTTAGTTCTAGCAAACTGAATGATTCTCTCAGTGGCAGGACTCTGCTCATCCCTTTGGTCTCTAGGCAGTCCTTTCTTTTCTCCCTGCCTTTTAACTGATAGCTCCGTGATCTCCCTGTTGACTCTGAATAACCTGCAGGCTCCAGTATCCTTGTAATGACTCTCTTGCCTGACAACTCTTGCTTCCACTGAAGAAGCAATCTCTTGCCTTCTTCCAAGGAATCCACCTCTCATTGCTGTACAGGAATGTATTGCTGCACACAGAAGGCCGAAAGAAAATGAAGTCCTACCTATGGGTTCCTAGTGGAGAGTGGGGACTAGACAGCCCCCCAGTCTGGTATGGGAGGAAGAATGTTAATTAGTGCAAAGCAAAATTTTTTCTGGTATGTTTTTTGTAGGAGGACCACCTGTCTCTTATTAAAAGTTGCTGAGGAGTGTGATTTTGATGGACTTACCACTCCTGAGCACCATTGCTTTAAAGCAAAGTAACCACATTTATTGTGTTTTATTATAAACAGTAGAAATGTGAGCTAACAGTTTCTGTGTGTGTGTATCAGCAGGCATTGCAGGGAGACCTGGAGGGTTAAAAAGGTTTTCTATTGCTTTTGACCATAAGAAGGTAGGCTGTCTGCTTGTAGTCTTCTTTACATGTTTGTTTGGTTGTTTTTTTGTTTGTTTGTTTTGTTTTGTTTTGTTAGAAACATGCTTTTAATCGCTTGTGTGGTATATTTGCCTGATGCTTTCTTCCAAGGAAGTAGTCAGTGTTAAGTTTATCTAGGATGAGATTGTAGTCATCTTTTTTTCCTTGCTCCTACAGCTTCCTGCAAATAACACAACAGAAAATGTTCTTTATTCCTACTGTTCTGCCAGCAAGAATAGAACCTTCAGAGCAAAAGGGACATGCACTAGTTTTCAGAGCTATGACTGCAGCATGCCAAGCACCCAAGGCTCTCACTGGTACTGCCCAGAACCAGGGCAGTGCCTGTACTTTGTCAGTTGTGAAAAGCAGGAGGAAGCCATGGGGTAGCCACTAGGTCTTCTTGTGGAATTTTAAAGGCAGAAGTTCCCTGCCATGAGCATGCTGCAGGCAAGGGAGTCAGTAAGGACACAGCGACTTTTCTTAGTTAACTTGTTCTTCATAACTTCAGGGAAATACGAGGGTCTGTGGGAAGGTAGCTGTTGAAGGCAATGGGGGAGATTAGCTCTTCTCACTGATGTAAGAATCTGTTAGTACAATGCTGAGGTTTCCCAGCATACACTTATACAATGCATGAATACAGTAGTATTCAGAAAAGCCAGCATGCTTAGGTCTCCCTAAGTTCTCCAGTCCTGCATCTGCCAGGTTCAACCCTGAGCTGCGGTTCAGCCTTAGGTGCCTATGTGAGATTGAAATTCATAACTTCTTAGTGCCTAATAAACCATCTGATTCCCTGAAACTACTTGAGAAGTAAGCAGTGGCGTTAGTAACCTTAACTTAGCTCCATTTTATAGAAAAGCTTAGCAGTTCTCTCCTCTCCTTGAACGACTTTATAGCTACATATCTCACCTTCTGTTTGGGGAGCAGGGCTTCATCCATCCTACATGTGCAGGAAGAGACAAGGTACTCTTGAGGCCAGAGAGCATGCACAAAGGTGAGGATGACTGTCGCTGTTAGGTGAGCCCTCCTCCAGGAGGAAGGTCATACTGACTGACTTAGCCCAGTGCAAAATACACAGGCAAGTGCTGTGAAGAGTGCCTTGTCCTCTTCTGGTACCTCTGATACAGCAGCAGAAGAGCAGGTGCTGTCACAGTGTGGCAGATGTGCTCTGACCACATCATTCAGAATTGCCTTCTCAAGAAATTCAGAGGGCAGAGCTTCTACTGGTAGCTCCCAAGTGTGCTGGACTCGACAGTGGCATCTGGTGTCAGAAATCCTGGTCTGCTGAGGTGGTGGCAATTGTAGGTCAGTTCAGTCTCAGGGATTTACTTGCTGTAGGAGCAGTCGTGGTAAAAGCATAGTGGCTTTATGCCTCTCCAGTGCCTGGCAGGTTAGGAACCTAAGCACTTGGATGATCTGGGATTTATAATTGAAGTGCAGTGATTTTTACTGTCCTTTCATGCCTCAGAAAACCGAGGCATTATTTTCATTGTGTGGCATGAGCAGAAGAATCAGATTCTTCTAAATTTAACCCCAACATAAATGTCCTCTCCTATGTGTCAGTGTATCAGTACCATTGTATCCTGTATGGGGCTTCAGATTATTCTTCACTGTCTGTGTACCTGAGCATGGCCTCATGTTTTCATACTGACTGGTGGATATTACCTGTGAGCCCTGAAAGAGCTGCTGATTTTAGCAAACCCTTTAGTAAACCCTTCCTGTTGTTTTTGTGGTACATTCTGCATGGTGGCACTTGAGCCAGCAGTGGCATCAGTGAGTGGAAGAGAAGGTATTCTAAAGCATTAATTAAGCATACTGGAAGAGAAGATTATTGTCATCAGTTCCTGAAATACCTGGGTAACAAACCAACTCTGAGCAAATAGAAGTACAGTTCAAGGGACAGTATGCTGTTCAGATAAACGAATGTATGAAAGATGCTACTGGTGATTGATCCTGTAAATAAATTATGAATGATCTTGCATTTTTTCTAAAATACATGATAAATAACTTAATCTTTTCTTTTTAGTTGATGTCCATCAGCGTATTAGGTGTTTCTGCTTGGATGAGAGACTACCTGAATAATGTTCTCACTTTAACGGCAGAAACAAGGTAAAGCTTTCCTTAAACCTATTAATCTGTATGGGTGATTGATTGTGGTATACGTCATTCACTCTGTATGGCAAGTTTCCCAATTAGGATTTCTAGAATTAAGAAGCCTTCAGTTGAGCTAATTATTGTTTTGTTGAATGGTGTATTTTTGCCACCATTTCTGTCATCAGTTGAAATTAGAGAAGGGGGAAAGATATGAATTCAATCTTGTTTTATTGCTGTGCCTTTCTCTTCTGACAGGTATCATATTTTTGGCCCTTTGCCAACATGTAACCGTATTATATTATGGTTTAGTTTTGAATACTTTATTCAGTCCAGAGATTTAGGAATGCTGTTAGTCTTATTACAGCAGTTCTTATGAGCCACAGTGATGGAACAGGGCCTCATTGTGCTATGTACTGTGCAAGGGCAGGACAGAAAGATTGCCTTCGCTCCAAAGAGATTTTGCATGATGCATTGCTTTCTGGGACCTGAATGCAGCATTTGACTTGAAAACCATGTAGAAGAGATTTCTGGGAAATATATGAGGTGCTGGAAAGAACACATCTGCTAATACACCGTTTTTGTTTTTAATGGCTGTATTACATTTTTTCTTCTGTATCGTGTTTGTGTGATTATGCTTTTTTTTCATTACGATTTTGATTGATTTTAGGGTGGAGGAGGCTGTCATTTTGACTTACTTTCCTGTGGTCCACCCGGTCATGATTGCAGTCTGCTGTTTCCTCATCATAGTTGGAATGCTGGGCTACTGTGGAACAGTGAAAAGAAATCTGTTGCTCCTTGTCTGGGTACGTTTCAGAATCATAGAATCATAGAATGGTAGGGATTGGAAGGGATCTCTGGAGATCAAGTCCAACCCCCCTGCCAGCGCAGGAACACCCAGGGCAGGCCACAAAGGAACACATCCAGCTGGGTCTTGAAAGTCTCTAGAGAAGGAGACTCCACAACCTCTCTGGATAATAACGTCTAAAACCAGCTAACTTCTGCTTTACTTCAAGAGTGTAAGAAAAGTTTCAGTCCACAGGCATTAGATAAATACTGTTTATTTTTTATTACCATGTTGAGTTATGATATCGGTGAGGAACTGTAATTGCAAAGCACACAGTAGGAAAGAATTTATTGCCTAGACTGCATTATGCTGTGACTGAAAGACAAGCAGTGTCTCATTTGCAGAATTCCACTTCATTTAGCAGAGGAGTTGCTGAAGGGAAAAATAAACACTTAAGTACTAATAATCCTAGGGATGCAAATATGAGTACTCTGAAATAAATCCTTATGCTACCCTTTTGACTCTTGACTCTGCAGCAGTTAAATAACCTAGACTTTGCTTTATCCCCACAGTTGATTCTGCGTGTAATGTAAGAGTACTGGTAGCTGATAAAAGTTAATTTTGTCAGTTGTGAAAAGCAGGAGGAAGCCATGGGGTAGCCACTGGGTCTTCTTGTGAAATTTTAAAGGCAGAAGTTCCCTGCCATGAGCATGCTGCAGGCAAGGGAGTCAGTAAGGACACAGTGTGACTTTTCTTATATGTTAAGTTTGAACCAGTTAAACAGAAGCTTTGCCATCTTTTACGTGGATGTGGAATTTTGCAGTTGCATTTGTTTGTGAGCAAGTTTAAAAATAAATTCCTAGTACCCAGCTTTTTTCTTTGGAGGCTATGTAACTGAGCCAACAGCAGCTGAAAAACAGTAGTCTCTTAGGCACAAGGCTCTGTGTACAATTTAACTGTGATGAGGTGTTGACTGTCAAGGGAGCCAAACCTTTTTCTTCATCTAGATGTGAGTTGGACAACAATAAAACCAAACTGAAACAAACAGTCATCCCCAAACACTCAAAATCAAAAAGCCCATCAAACTTGCACAAATTTTTAGAATTTAAAAATATTTAGACAATTGGCACCATGGAGATTGAGCAGTGCTATGTACCTGTATACTTCAAGCTGTTAGCCCTTTGCAGAGTTGGGCTTTGTCTTCTAATATGAGGATAAGCAGGATTTAAGCAGTCTGTAAGCCCAAGAGTGGCAGCAGTCGATATGAAAGAGGTGTATCAGACTTGACTACCGTAATTGCAAAAGGAGAAAGTGGACAGGTATAATCTTTCAGCTCTTCAGAATAGCCAGGAGTCTTATACAAGCAGAGTTGGGCCCCTGCTGTTTTTTCTTTGCAGTATGTGTTGGGTTCCCCCAAAGTGCATACAGCTGAGTTTTTTGTGAATCTGTCTGATCTTAAGTACATGATGCCTGGGCCTCACAATTGTGCACAAAATGATTAAAAAAAAAAAAAAAAGAAAAAAAAAAAAAGAAATATGGGCTGAGATTTATGCAACCTTTGCTTTTATCTAATAGGAAGTGTTCTGACTGCAGCTAAAACAGCTGGGAAAGCTGGGAAACTGTACTGTGGTTTTGTATTAAAATGCCATTTTTATTTGAGAGGGTTGGAGTAAACTTCATTTGAGATTTCCAGCTGGAGGTCTGCAGCAGAAGTGCTCCTCCACTGCGAAGAGGACAGATGCTATCTCTCCCTTTGGATATTTGTTAAGCTACATACAACATGAAGATTGTTGTTTCAAAGCTATATAGTTAGTAAAATCAGAACACATTGTAGTAATATAATAGTCATGCATTTTTTATTTCTAGATCTTAACCTTACAGTGTTAAAGTCAATGGGAACAAGTTCGAAGACAGATATTAGTTATGAGCACTTGCATAAAATTAATGGATTAATTTAATTTCGTACCATATAATTATTTACCTAGTAATCTTTGTTACTTATCTTAAAGGGCTTTTTAAGTATTTTTGTTTTATATAAATAGTGAAAGTATTAAAAGATGGTAAACTTACTAACCTTTAGTTTTTATGGTAAGCTTATAAGATTATTTTCATAAAGCATTTTTTATTTTATAGCAGACATAGTTTTTAATGTGAATTAAAATTAATTGAAAGGCAAAAGCTACTGTATGATGTAGACCAATGTTACATAGTATCTGGGGAAGAAAAAGTTACCATTTCTGGAATGAGCTTTGGGAAAAATTCCTAACTACTTAAAACAGGTTTTGGCCTTCAGTTTGTTTAAACTGACAGTGAAAAGAAGAAATCATTTACAGCTTTTAACGTCATCTGGAAATAAAGTATTTAAAGTGTGTTTAGGCAGTCAAATTATACTAAATCAAAACAAGACATTTCTATCTTCTTATGTTGCAATATTTCATTTTTGGGAGCCTGAGAATTTACTCTTGCTAAGCAAACTGATAAGCAAAACTAAATGATACCTTTCTAAGTATGTCATGGTCTTTGATCAATTGTTAAACGGACACAGTTGTGCTATACCCCAGAAGTATTTAGACATAAGTCAATGCTTCATTCATCAGACTAACCAGAAAAGTGATGGATCAACAGAATGAGATTTTGTACAACCATATGAACTAAAAGAACCTTCCTCTAATACATTAACAGCCTCTTCAATCATGCTTTTAATCTTCTTTTTGAAGTATATGAACAGCCATAATGATGACATGCAGAGATATTTGGATACAAATCTTGATGTTTCTGTCACCATGCTAATTGCTAGTGCTAATGTTGTTAATTGAATTGGATTATTGGAAAATCTAATAAAGCAAAAGAACCATAATATATATATTTATGTTGGTGTTAGATATTTTTCATACATCTGAGTACATAATTTTTAATACATCTGAATACACAATTATTTTCACTTGTTTTTGAAATTTTATCTTGCAATTACGTACTTGAAACATTTCCAGCTTCATATGGGGCATAAATATAAATTGAACTAATGTTTGCTCAGCTTAATAGTAAGAAAATATAACACCTCAATCTTCTGAGATGCATGCTCTGGACTATTTGCAGAACCAGCATTTTAAAGCTGTGATCATTTAATTTTAATTGCTTCAGGAGTATGTAGTCCTGAAGGTTAGTTGGTATAAAGAGCTCACATGTACCTTAAGTGCCTATAATATCATTTTGTTGTGTGTCATGAATGACATGAATGTCCTCTTGTAGAAGTGGCTGTGATGTCAGCCTATACTGGAAGATCTGGACTGTTCTAAGTCACTGACTTGAATGTATAAAGATTCCAGGGATGGGAAGCTAGAGTCTAGGTTTTATAATGCTTGTTGCATTTTTCTAACAAGATTCTTTAAATATTTTCAAATCCAGAACTGTTCTTTGCCTCATCTCTTCTGAGGCTCAGTACGTGTTGGATTGTTAAGTCTGTTGTGTGCATAGCCTAACTGAAAAAACAAAACAAAAAAGCAAACCAAAAAACCCAACAACAAAAAAGCCACCACCCCCATCCCCATGCATATATTCTGTAACAGTGACATTAAAGGTGTGTGCATTTTTTTTTTTAAGTTCTTGTTTTATTAAAACAACAAGAATAAATTCTGTTGCTTGACAAGAAGCTTCATGACAATCCCACTGGAAAATATTTTCCTGGCTGGAGTTTTCTTTGTAACTTCTGGCATTTCTAACAATGAGTTTTCTGTAATTACAGCGTTCAAACAGTACAGGATTAAAATTTATCTGCATATGTTTTCACAAAGGGAAAAGCTGTTGGAAATATTTGATGGTCAATAGGGTAAATCCTTTCATTATTCCTCAGGGCTAAATGTTGTTAGATCCTGCTGATGTATGGTCAGGCAGCTTGTTAATTCAGTTATGGTACAACCTGCTTATAAATTGGAACTTGGAAGACTAAACTGCCCATTAATTGAGTTGAAACCCACCCAGACAAGCCCATCATAAACTCAATTGACCTTTTCTTTAAAAGCAGGCAAGTATTTCATGAAAAGAAAAAAAATGAAATGATGCTACGTTTTGGTTGAAAAGGTAAACTGGAGATGTGTGACAAACCTAACATGAATGTGGCTGTGTCAGGTCAGTAGTTCACAGCCAGGTAATTGCAGTGCTGGTGGAAATGGTTTCTGTGAAGTCCATCTGAAGAGTGACACGGAACCACTGACTCTATCAGTACTTGGGGCAGATTCTTCTATAGTCAATTTTGGCCCCTGTGGATGCAGAGGTGATAGGGGTGATTAAAATGGGTGCTTGTTGTGTTGCAAGATATCAGTAACTGCCAAGGTCTTCGTAGAGGGCACTCTTATCTCTGTGTGAAATGGTAGCTGCTTTACAGTAACAACTATTCTGCAGTACTTGTGGCTACAACTGGCATGAAGTAGTATGAGTTTAGTGATAATAATTTTTGTAATTTTTGTCTTTTTTTAATTTTGACAGCAAATATTTCTTCATTAATACATAATATAGGGTTATTTGTTCTGTAATAATAAAGGATGTTTGTTCTGACCTGTGTCGACTCTTACCACAGTCACAGCTGCTCCAATACTTTGTATTAGCATTTGGCACTGGAGCTGTTATTTACCAGCCAGAAGTATTTCTTCATTATTTAACTACCAAGCATTGAAAGGGAAGATATAACTGACAAATATACTTGCTGTAAACTCTTGCAGTTTAGAATTAGAATAGGGACTTGAGTTCATTTTCATATTTTGTGCCTTTTATCGGCAGCTCATTTACGAATGTGGTGTGAGCAGGAGAAAAACAGATTCACAAGACAGGTTGGCCTGCCTTGTTGAAAGACTGGTTTAAGTGCATTTATAGTAATGTAGTATTGCTTGATGAGAAGCCAGTACTGTGCTAAAACTCAAAGTGGGTAACTAAGGGGACAGACATTTAGCTTGCAATTTGAAGTTCTGCTTGTTTGATGTTTCACCTATAAGAGAAAATAAACTTAAAGTTTACCAATTTTTTATTATACCTCAGCAGATTCAGGTATGAAGAACTTCCACAAGAAAATAGATGTTTTTTTAAGGTTTAGGATTTGAGATCAGTGTTGGTGATGCCATAGTGTCAGCACAGAGCAAAGCTGGGCTTTACAGGAGCAGCTGCACTCTGTAGGGCTCCCAGCATGGTGGAGTGGACTGTATTGGTCTTGGTGTCCAGTGCCAACCTTTCTGTCTGCCTAACCATCAGGTGCATTTTATTGACCTTGTCTTCACCAACATAAATGTACAGTGCTGTGTATGTACTGAAAAGACTTTTTCAAAGGCAAGTGCTTTGAAATAGTGCCTAATTTTCTTAACTAGGAAGGGGAGTTTACAGACGAGAGATGGAAGTTCCCCACTGTTATGGGTTATTGGGAAGCACTGAGAGATGAAGAGTTGTCATGGCTTAGGGCAGGGCTGGGCTGGTCACTAGATGAATGACAGGTGTTCTTTATTAACCCTTATCCCTTCCCAAAGGGGAAGAGAAAGGGAATAAGGGATAGAATTTATGAGTTGGAAAAGAAAACTAATCAGCTTTAATGAAAATAATAACAATAAAAAGAAATATATACAAATACATACAAAACCAGTATTGAATCCAGTTCCCCTGGTGGCAGTTCTGTCACTGTCACCACTGATGCTGTGGAGCAGGCACTGGGGAAGTCCCAGCCTGGACTCAGCAGCAGATGGGAACCAGATTCAGGAGCTGGATTCTAGAACTGGATTCAGGAACACACAGGTTGGGATTGAAGACAGAACGGACAGAGTCCACCTTGGATGTGAGCCATCAAAGAAGAGAGATTGACCCTGATGATGCCTTGGCTTTATACTGAGTATGACCTATATGGGATGGCATGGAATGGAGAAACTTGTTGGTCAGTTGAGGGTCATGTATGCTGTCCACTTCTCCCCACACATGTGGCCTCTTACTTTCTACACCCCCAGTGTTGTACACAGGATCTAGCAGTGACCTTGGTCTACACAGGAGCAAGTATAAGCAAGTGCCTTTCTGCATACCAAGGAGAAGGGTACTGCCTGCTGAACAAAAGAGCTTGCAAGAGCAGCTGACCGTTTGAGCAGAATGGAGGGAAGAGTGTTGGGGTGAAGGACCATGACAGGAATTGAGCTTGGGGGAGTGTCCAGGTCTTCTTGCAAATGCTTGGCTTAAATCCAAATGTTTGCTGTGCTTGCAATGATGATCTGCTTCCTTCACCACGGCACTTAAGCTGCTTTAAGTGCGCAGTTGTGTTGTACCCAAGCAGAGGCAGCACAATACTATTTGCCACAGTTACCCAGCAGTTCAAAGTAACCAGAACCGTCCAACCCCTTGAGGGCTTTTCAGGGAAATGCCTTTGATTTATGACAGCAAAGTAGGATATTTTGGTTATGATGCTGTCAGTTAAAATGGTGTGGTGGTTTGGTTTTTTATTTTTAATATGTCTGCAGTAGTAAAAAAACATTTGTTCATTCTTTTTGGGAAAAAAATTGCTAAATTGAAAGGTAAATATCTGTTGATGGTAGTCATTTTATGGTTCCAGAATGCTTTCAACATGAACCATGTTGCTCAGACATCTGTGACACACTTTTCAGTGCATGTTATACTTTTAGGCTTGCCTCATGGGGGTGGTTACTTTACCTGTTCTTGGGGACATAGGTCCTAAGTATTGGTTTTGCTAGGTGTCACCATGTCTGGCCTCATGATCCAAAACTTTTGGAGCAAATCGTGTTCATCTTCCTTTGTTCCATTTCCCACCCCATTCCAAGCTGTTATACAGTTCATAGTATTTTCTCTTTTTTCTTTTTTCTCTCTTTCTCTTTTTTCTCTTTTCTCTCTTTTCTCTCTTTTCTCTTTTCTCTCTTTTTTTCTTTTTTCTTTTTTCTTTTTTCTTTTTTCTTTTTTCTTTTTTCTTTTTTCTTTTTTCTTTTTTCTTTT